>VXBB01002168.1:280158-293888 GCA_013399915.1 Illadopsis cleaveri | reverse complement strand
GCCGCGCTGTGCCCGTCCCGGCGCTGCCGGTGCCGCCCCTCACGCCGCACTCACCCCGGTGCCGATGGAGCTCATGGCGGCGCCGCTCCCAGCCCGTCCCGCGCCCACCGCCCAGCAACGCGCGCTCCCATTGGCCGCCGCGCCGCGCCGCCGGAGTGACGTCACCTTACTCTACGTTGAATTACACGTAATATCGCACACTCGCACAGCGCCCGGCTAGCTCAGTCGGTAGAGCATGGGACTCTTAATCCCAGGGTCGTGGGTTCGAGCCCCACGTTGGGCGATCTAGTTTTGAGCTTCTTGGAGGGTACCGGGCGGGAAAACGCCGGTCCCTGAGGGAAAAGCCCCGTGCGGATTAAAAGTGATCGGTAAACGCTGCCTCCGTGGGAAAATCGGCTTTTTTAAGTGACCTGGATGCAAGAATGACATGTGCATAATAAAGTGGGAGCCGTGAGGAGCTGGGCAGTGACCACTAAACATTGGATCCCAGGAAATTTTATTTTTTTAATAAACAATGCAGGAAACAAATGTTAAGCAGGAGCTTTGGGCTCCCTCGCAGACAGAGAGGAATTACAGAGATACCTGGACAGGGTGGAGAGCTGGGCAAGCACCTGCCATAGGAAATGTAACAAGAGCCAGTGTGGGATTCTCTGTCTAGGATAGGACAACTCTGCTTAAACACACAAACTACAGCAGAGCAGCCCCACAGGAAGGGATTGGGGAGTTTTTAGTAGGAGAAAATTCTTCCTTGTGAGGGCAGTGAGGCTCTGTGGCTGCCCCTGGATCCCTGGAAATGTTCCAGGCCAGGCTGGATGGGGCTTGGAGCAGCCTGGGACAGTGGAAGGTGTCCCTGTCCATGGCAGGGGGTGGAACTGGGTGGGCTTTAAGGTCCCTCCCAACCCAAACCATTTTGGGATTCTGTGGTTTGCGTTGGTCCAGCACTGAACGGGCTCTCCAGGGAAGTGCTCACAGCCTGTCAGAGTTCAAGAAGCACCTGGACAATGCTTTCAGCCACAGGATTTACTCCATGTAGTGCTGCAAGGAGCAGTGAGTTGGACTCCACGAGCCTCAGGGGTCCCTTCTGACTTGAGACAATCCAATTCCATGAAAAGGGAGATGAGAGAATGAGATAAAGCTGCTGCCCCAGGGAAGGGACCAGCTCCTGCTGATGCAGCACCGACACAGGCAGAGCACAATGGGCTCGTGCATATTCCAAAATCCTCCCCCAGTCAGCAGGATCCACACGGAGCTGTTTGCAATCAGCCAACACCAACCTGCTGGAATGACATCCGATCCAGAATCAGGAACCTCAGAGGAAAATCCTTCAGTTACTGCAGGGGTTTGTGTCTGTCACTGCCCTTCCTGCTAAACCAGGCAGGCTCACTGTAAATTTGTCTGCTGGGAGGATCCATGGATCAGCAGTGCCAGGGAGGGAAGAACTGCAACACTTAGCCTGGAAAACCCAACCATTTCTACACCATTACACATTCAGGGTGTGATCTCTGAGGGCTTCCCAGGGCACGCCATTAAGAGTGTTTCTCACCCCTTTCATGAAATAAAAATCTGCCTTAGCAGGTCCCAGGACTCTGCACTCAACCCAGCAGCAGCACAGGAGTGAGGAATTCTGTCCCTGCCACGTGAAACAGAGGCAGCTGAGGCTGTTCAGTGATGCAGAAACCCCACAGGAGGAGATCTGAGGGGGCAGAAGGAAGATGAGGTGGCAGAACACGCCAGGAGAGGTCCCAGGGTATGTGCACACAGCAGCAGCACAGAAATACCCCCAAAAAGGGAAGGGCTAAGAATACCCTCAATTTCCTCAGCTGCAGTCTGCTGCAGTTCAGGAAAATGACATCATTGCACCACCACAGGCTCTGTAGGAGTTTCAGATCCTGACTCCTTCCCACTGAGAAGGGAAGGAGCTTCCAGCTCCACGGGACTCGTGCAGATGGCAAATTCCTCTCTCAGGCAGCTCTTGCTCAGCTCTTACTGAAGTAAAATATAACCTGCACCTAAATTACCCAGATTGAAAATGAGCAGCACAGCTTAGGCTGCATGTTCTGTGCACCTCAGGCTGGCTCTCTGTGCCTGGAAACGAGACTGTGTCCATTTATCCAGCCTGGAATGGCACCAGGAGCTGTTCCCTAAAACACCAACCTCATCCCAGGACTGTAAAAACTAACAGCACCTGTAAAGGTAAAGCACACAGGAAACACACTGACAAAACCATGCAGGAGTTACTGAAGTGCTGCAGCACACTCCCTGTGTCAGGGCTCACGAGAAGAGGATTTTTTAAAATATCTGTTTGACTGGCAGAGTCGTGCTCCAGGCACACAGCAGGTGGGCAGCAGGCAGCACAGGGAGATCTGTCACAAAAAGCACGTTTGTGACAGCCAATAGAAGACTTCACCACCCCAAAAAATGTTATATTTATCTTCCTAAATTTGAGACAAAAATTGCTCCTCAGGGTAGGACTTAAACCTCAGTAACCAGCAGTCACCATGTAGCCACTGAGGCAAGTTTGACCTCACAATTGTTTATAATTAATTTATAATAATTTATAATCTTACATGGCTGAAATCTTTCTTGAAGGGACACAGGGAAAGGTTTTGGCTCAGCACTATGAAAGAACTTCAGGCAGACGAGTTCTCTGCTAAAACTCTTAAAACAGGGGAAATAATGTTCCACTACCTTTGCTAAAAAGCCCCAAACTGTTTCTTCACGTGTGATTCAAGGGTGGAATATTTTAATACAGAATTTGGCACAAAAAATTCCCATAGATGTTTCCCTAGTGCTGTTCATTCTCCTCAGCATGCTTAAAATGAAAATATCTTAAACCAAATTCTCTCAGCAATGCCATTTTACTATACATATAAATAATAAACAACCCAGTAGGGAACAGCTTGTGAGGGGACAGAATTTCTCCAAAACAAGACAAAAGAGCAGAGGAGTTGCCAGAGTTCAGTTTGTAAACTATAACTGGACAGGGGTTTAAATAGTGTTAGTGCCTACACCCTGACAACACCCACACTGATCATATTTAATAGCGTTACACACAAATTAACCAACAAAAAACAACAAAACCCCAATGCACATGGATGTAATTGGAACAGAATCCTTGTGTGGATTTAGGTGCTTATTTCTCTGTGGAAAAAGCCCTTTTCATCAGTGGTGGGGGTGCTTTTCCAACATCAAACATCATTTCCAGAGGGGGGTTGTTGAGGCAGCACCAGTCGGGAATCCGGCCAGTCTGGCTGTAATATTCCTTGGACACAGAGCGGCTCCCAAGGATGTCCTGCAGTGCTCCAAAAATGGCTCCTGTTATTGGCAAAGAAAAAAAAAAATAATAACAATTCCATGTAGAATTTCCCTTTCTACTTCTTCCCACCAAGAATATCAACTGGGATTTTTTAGCTCTGTCCCTAAATTTAAAGGGATGAATGGATATTGCTGCTTTCCTTTTCAGTAGCCCATTTAAGTCCCAAACTGCTTCCATTTCTATCCCTGGAAAGTAACTGAAAACAAGGAATCATCTGCTCTCTGCTATCAGCAAACCTGGCTTGGTTGACCCACTTCTTACAACAAAGTTTTTATTTTAAGCACTTCAACCAAACCCCACTGTGTTCAGGGCAATTTTTTACCCCAAAAAAGTTGCCCCACAAATTCACAGCAGCTGGCCAGGAAAGGAAAACATGACAGGATTCAGTGCCTAGAAATTGTTCTGGTTTGCTAACCCTAAAAACACAATGCTTTATTCGCTACAAATCCCACTTGGAAGGTGTTTTTTTTTCACCTCTGCTTCTCAGTTATTCCCATTCTTACCTCCCAGCCAGGCCACGCAGTTGGCTTTGGCAGGGGGAGTGTGGATCCTGAAGGTTTTAGTGGCCAGAGCTTCCTTGTATTTGGGTTTCTCCACCAGGTGTCTGATCTCGGCCATGAGGCGGTGCAGGAAGCCCGGCAGCATCGCCGTGCCCCCGATCACCACCAGGTTCTCTGCCAGCTGCTTCCTGGTGTCTATGGGGCACTAATGCAAACAGGGACACAAAAAAAAAAAACCCAAAGAAGTCAACTTGTATTAGCTTGAAGGCATTCAGAAGTCTCCTAGAAATTTGGTGCATCTCTGTGCCCTCCAGTTGCTGTTTTCTCATATTTAGCTGGAAAATAACCAACATAACGAGAGAAATGCAAGGGAAACGCCTGGAGGGGCAGAGGTGAAGGCTCCAGGCACAGAACTTCTTAAGCAATTTGTTTCCATAAAGAATTCTAACTGAAATGTTTGTCATATCAGCCAAGTCCATGGCTCTCCAATAAATTGCATCTCAGCAAACTTATTTAAATGGCATCAATAGCTACAGGGAGCCAACTTTAATTAACATACATACACCACCACATAATGAAAATTTCCATTTATAGTGGTTTTCTAATGCATATTTTTTCCTAAATGTAATAAGAAGTGAAGCATTTGTATACCCAAGAAAAAAAAATCTGCAATAAATTTAATATACTGCCTGTAATAAAGATGTCCAAATTAATTTTATTCTAGCACAGGTAAACCAGCAGCCTGCAGGACTCAAAGCCTTGAGTCATTTTTAACTGCAGGTTCTCTAAGGCTAGAGGCATTCCCTAAACTGTTCCTAAGAGAAAAATACCTGAACAAGTGAATCCAAGATCAAAGTGGCAACAGATGTCTCTTCATTATCCTGCTCAAAGAGGATTTCCACCACGGAGTCTCTGTGGCACAGACAGGGAGAGTGTTAATGAGCAACAAAACCACACTGAGCTGAACTCAGGCTCAGCAGAGCTGGAGATACCCCCCAGCCCTCCTGCTGCCAACACTTTGTCACTCCTGTCACACAGCCCATGCAGCCAGCAGTGCCAGCAGGGAGGGGACAGTAATGGAATCCTTGGGACAGTCATGGAAAAGACCTTTAAGATTATCACATTCAGCCCTCAACCCAGCATCAGCACCTTGTTCACCACATCCACACGTGTTTTGAATATTTCCAGGGATGGTGACTCCACCACTGCCCTGGGCAGCCTGTTCCAGTGCTTTACAATCCTTTCAGTGAAGAGATTTTCCCTAATATCCAATCTAAACTTCCCCAAGTCAACTTGAGGCCCTTTCCTCCTGTCCTGTCCCTTGTTCCCTGGGAGCAGAGCCCAGCCCCCACCTGGCTGCACCCTCCTGTCAGGAGTTGCAGAGTGAGAAAGTTCCCTCTGAGCCTCCTTTTCTCTAGGTTAAAATGCCCTGTTCACATCACTGTGTCTGTCCTATTATCAGGCTTTCATACCCATTTCTCTTCCCCCACCCCTCCAATCTCTCTGCTCTTATCCTCCTCCTGGAGCTCTGGAGAAGACACCCCCCCTCTCATGGTGGGCTTGCACTGTGCCCAGCACACAGCTTTCACTTTAGAGGCATTAAAAGCACATTAAAAGTGTCTCATTAAATCCAATTTTATGCAAATTCATGTGCTTTTAGAGTTGAAATATATCCTTGTAATGACAAATACTCTGCCATGGCATCTCTCACCTGATGGGGCCAACTACATGGAGAATCTTTTCTCCATCCAAAGGATAGTCCACGTCAGGAGGCGGTGAGGGACGCTGGAAATGAAACCAGACTTGTATTATTATTTTAGAGCCCAAAAAGGCTGCAGCCACCTGCAAAGAGCAGGAAGAGCTTCATCCTCACCTCAGCACTGCCATCAAGGTTGAACTTGGCTGCCTGGATTTTCAGCCCTCGCTGGAGATCACTCACAAAGCACGTGCGGACTGCGCAGAGGGGAAGAGAGGGGCACAGGTGAGGCCTTGCTGGAGCCTCCCATCACCAGTAACAACAGGAATTTCTCTTAATTTGGAGAAGAACACACACTCCAGGCCCTTGCTGGTCCAAGATATTACCAAATAAATGCAAAGAGAAGCAGTCTCTACACTCCAGCAGAGTTCAGGTGCTCTCTAGACCACGAGTTAAATGAAGCTGATGCTAAAATTCTGTTGGAAATCCTGCCTGTCCTTTCTCACACAAACCACACATGATTTAAAGGCAGAGGGATGCTCCTAATGGTGCCTTAAGGTGCCAGGGGCTGTATCCTGCCTTCACTGCAGCTCTTGCACCACGCCTTCAAATGAGGCATTGCTCATTTTCTAAACAAGCTCCTACCATGCAACACTTTCCTTACTGCAACTCTTCAACACCTTAAGAATTCCAGAGGGTTTTTCTGCTTCCAGACAACACTGACAGAGCACAGTCTCATCTGGATCCCAGCTGCTACTGTAATTATACACTTATTTATGTGTATTTGGTGCAGGTGAGCACCTTCCCCACAAACTCTGTCACAAAAAATCAGCCCTTCAACACACAGACAACAACAATTTCATCCCTGGCCTGTTGTCTCTGGTTCCAAAAGACTACAAGGAAAACACAACTTGACAGAAAGTGTGTGTAAGTCCAGGATTCAGAAAAGCAACTTCCATTTCACAAAGCACCAGCTGCATTTATTTTGCATTTGACTGATGGATTTCCTCCCAATTTGACCCAAGGGATACATGGTAGTTACTGTTTTCTAGGAAAACACATCTTTTTCTATCTGTTGCACATGTAACAATTACATGGGAATTCATCCAAATTCTGCCCAAAGAAAGACTGTTATTTTTTCTGGTGTAGTAAATATAGTTCTTGTCTCCTCTTGCCTACCTTGATTAACACACCAAAATATCTTTAATAAATACTTATTTTTTAAATTGACTTTAAAGCAAACTGAGCCTTTCTAGTTAATCTATAAACAAGACCACACAGCAGTGCAATCCTCTTTCTGTGCCCACCTACCAAATCTATTTAAAAGTTGCAACTCAACAACACAGAGGTTAAAGTGAAACACCTGTTTTTGGTTTTGTTTTCAAAGAGGAAAAACAACACAAGTTCATCCAAGAGGTAATAAATATGGCAGAGAAGAGAAATAAATTCCTAAATGTAAAATATTGCACACTTGTTATTATCACAGTCTACTGCACAATTTCATACACTAGAGTTTCACAAAGCAAATTTACCTTTTATATCCTCTACTATGTCTTCTGGGACTGAGCCTGAAATAAATAAAAAAAAAAACACCTTAGTTTCAGTCTTAAATTCTCTTCCTACTTAAAAAAACTTTTGTTCTAAGCTTAAATTACATTTAATATACTCAACTTTCACTCTGACAGCAGCTTTCAAAGACTCCCAAAGCAGAAATGATATTAAGAACAGAAATAAGTCTGTCTTTGCTCAAAACAGACTGAAAAATCATTACAGAACTTTTATCTCAGCCTTTATTCAAAACTGCTGTGAGAAGAGGCTTACCATANAGGGGCCAGAACTGGACACAGCACTCAATGTCCTTCCTGAACTGAGGGGACAGAGCTGGACACAGCACTCGAGGTGTGGCCTCACCAGTGCCCAGTACAGGAGAAGAATGACCTCCCTGCTCCTGCTGGCCACACCATTCCTGATACAGGCCAGGATGGCAAGAAAGAATTCATGCAAGTAGACCACAAGAGATGCAGTGAATCCTAAACCCATTTTATTCACTGTTAGGATTAACAGCCTTTCCCCAGTGCAGCTCCCAGCACAGATCCCCGTCCCAGCCCTTACCCATCACGGAGGGAAGGCTCTGTCCTTTGGCCAGTCCTGTATCCACCGTGCACTGCTCCAGCAGCTGATACTCCAGCTCCCTAAAACAGTGCACAGGAGGGTGGGGAAAGACAGCCATGAACCCAGTCTGGATCTCTGGACTACACTCCAGGAAACTTATTAATTCCTTTCAGTTACATCCTTCTAAATAGAAACTTAAGAAAACCCCATTCCCACAGTTTTTACCACATCAGCAACAGCTGCACAGTTTTAACTTTAAAAATTGGATGATGTTACAGCAAGTTAAGATTTGAAAGAGGAATTTTAGCTCATGGTCAAAGAGAAACGTTCACAAATAAATCATTTGTAACCTGGAATGGATAACTGTGAACTTACTTGTGGATGGCCTTTCCTCCCAGGGGAAGGGAACCCCAGCAACTCAGGATTGGAATTCCCTCATAGATCTACAGGAAGATCAGGAAATTCTCCTCTTTTTCATTATGAGTTTTCAGTCTGCTGGAACTAAATGCCTTTTCCCTTCTACAATCCCTTGCATCAACCACCTTCTAACTGCTTTTGTCCAAAGTTCATTTCTAGTCAATAAAAATCTCATGTTTCACGACAGCCCCAGTGGTGAAAATGAAAGGATACAGGCAGCACCAAGCTTTCTGCATATCCACAGTCCAGCACCATGGCAGAGTTGATCCCCAGGGTCAGGAGAGACATCAGGTGACTTGGAGCAAACAAAACAGAAGGTACCTGCAAGGAAACCAAAAGCAAAGTTGACAGAAGAGTGGGGAAAAAGAAGCAAAAAAGAAACAAAGCATTGATGCCTTCCCTGAATGGCATTTAAAAAGCAAAACCCAAACAACTGTACCTTGAATTATTCCAGTACTAATCTAATGAACAAAATACAACAGGATTCCAAATTCTGTGTTTATCTTCCCTGTGGTGCACATCAGGTACTTCAGTAATGATGGATGCTGAAATGGGCTTGTAAGAAAAGCAAGTGTTGGCTAGAAAACTCAGGTCAAGCTTTTATTGTTGTTGAAAAGAAATGAAAGAAGCTGAAGTACAGCTACTTGAAAAGCTGCAAAAACTTGAAATGTGAACAGAAGTGCTAGAAAATCCATAAAAGTGTGCCTTATGACAAACACTGCTGCATCCAAACAGAAGAGGCTGTTTGAAACACTCTCACAAAAACTATGTGGAAACTTAAGTTAAAATTACATGAGAATTACTTTCTTCTCCCAGAATTCCATACATCAGTTTCCAAAAAAAGCAACAGTTCCTTTAAAGGAACACTTTGAAGAGTGAATTAAATGAGAAATTTCAATAAATTCTGCACTTATAGGAAACATATTGACCCTTGACCCAGAGATAGAAGGTAAAATATTGACCCTGTATTAATAAACTACTCTTTGCACCAAATAGAAAACTAGAAACCAGAGAGAATTAACCTTCCATCAGTATTAACTGACTTCTTAAGAAGTTACAAAGTCTACCCATCAAAATATGACTGAATACATAAGCCATTTTTGACAAACCATTTTGCAAGGGATGTGCTTTAGCTGAGACATTTTATTGCTGTAAAGGGATTAAGAAAAAAAAACCTCAAAAAACTGACTCAAATCTTTCAGCAAGTTGAAGTCATCAGAAAATTCTGGCAATAGTAAGAAAGGATTATGCAGGAGTTTGAGATTAACTGGTAAACTGTGTTGTGGAAGGACAGTGAAGAAGTACTGCAGACAAGCTGGTTTCACTACTTTTTACAGAAAAACCTTAACCTTCGTTGTGTCTGAATTGAAGAAACATGGAGTCACTCTCTAAAACATTTTCTGTTACAACTGAGCAGGAATTAGATTCAGACTTTCCCCAGAATTCTTTTCTGGTTGGGTTGGATGGAAACTTAGGGATCATCCAGTTCCACCCCGTGCCGTGGGCAGGGACACCTTCCACTATCCCAGGTTGCTCCAAGCCCCATCCAGCCTGGCCTTGAACTTCCAGGGATGGGGTAGCCACAAGTTTGGTGTTTTCCCCACAACTTTTCTTCATAAAGACTGATTAAGCAGAGAAGATGTTTGATTTCAGGTAAGTTCTTCTCTAAATGAGCACAGCCATATGCCAGGCAGATATTGACGGTGGCAGAAATCATGAGACTTGCTGACAGGGCACCACCAAGTGTCTAAATATAAATCCTGGCTGCAGGCAGTGCTCAGTGGGGATTATTGGATCTGTGTGGGACAGGGCACTGGGAGCTGCATTATTCACAAGCCAGGGAAGCCTTGCAGGATCTTGTTAATTGCTGCTGCTTTGTGGCCTCATGAAGAGTCAGGATAGAACAAGAATGCTCTTTAATCCAACTTCCTCACACCATCATCTGATTTTTCTTCTTTATGCCTCTCACTCTTTTGCCACATTTTTCTGTTTTGTTTTTTTTTTGTCCACATCTGGTACTGGCTTTAAGCAAAATTCCTCCTGGCAAGCAGAGCAAATTTCCACATTTCTGTCCAACTCTTACCTCAAAATGCTTGAAAAGGACCCTGGTGAGGGTGTCCCTGAAGTGTGAAGGGCACAGGACAGACTCGATGATCACGACACGCCGGTCCCTGGGATTCACCAGCAGATGCCTAAAAAAAGACAAGATGTGCACAATGAAACTGGGAAGTTTAAGCACATTTTAGGAGCTCTACCCTGCAGTCATATCCCATTTTCCTCAAAAATCCCACAGATTTGCATTTAGATAGCATTTGCTACAGCAGACCCCAAAGTCTTTTTCACAAATCTAAAAACCCCAATGCTTGCCTAAAAGAAAGTCAGAAAACTGAGGCAGGGGAAACAAGTCACAGAGCTTTCAGCCAGAGCCTGTAGTTCTGCATATTCATTATACATTTCTAAATCAATATAAAAATACAAAAATAAGTCATCAGTGGCTCGTCCAGTGTCATAAGGCACATAACAATGATGATTCTGATAATCAGATGTTCTGATTGCAGTGGAAGGGGATGAAATTGTCCTGATTTCAACTGCAAAGTGATGGTCCAGGACAGGAGAAGAAAACAATCCAATCCAGAGCAGATCTGGGGCACAGAAATTAAATCCTGGTTTCCCTGTGATGGCTTTCACTGTGTAAAAACATGGATTGGAAGCAATGAGAAAAGACCAAGTCTAATTTCATTATTCACTAAGGGTACTAAAAACAGAATAAAGAGATGTATTGCTGAGGTAAAAACATTCCACAGGTCAAGATTCCTCCTTCCAAACCACTGTGGAGAGAGTTCTGCACTGACAGGAGCTTCAGCCCTACCAAAATCAATGCAACTCCTGAGGTGATGCCTTCCCCTTCTCAGGCCCTCTGTAAACACCTCAGCTGAAAGGGAATTCATCAAACACCTTCTGCTTTTACAGAGCAACTGCTGCTGCAGGACAGGAACTCTCTGTAAGATAACCTGGATCTCAGCACCACCAAATTCCTCCTGCACCAACACAGCCAGGCAGCCCCTTGCAAAGTCTTCTCTCTGTTTTCTTATCTAACCAGGCAGTGTCCAGCCCTGGAAGTGCTCAGAGAGGTGTCCCTCACCTGAAATACAGCATGTGGATAAATTCCTTCAGGTAGGAATACAGCTCTTCTGTGTTGATGTTGTACTGAACTACCTTGACAGGCTGGGAAGGGAAAATATCCACAGTCAGCTCAAATGCTGGGCAGTGATTATTTAGATACAAATAGATATTTATTTCAGTCATTAAATATTTAAGCATTATTTTTATATTTATATTAATATATATAAGCACACATTATATACTAAGAAATATACATGATACATACATAATATATATTTAATCTGGTATTATATATAAACACTCACTCTTGCCTGATTTGCTCTTTGTCCTTAAAACATCTCATAAACTCACCCTATAACTAAACTCCAGAGTTAATTAATGCTAATTTTTCATACAGGCAACTTAGAATTAGTCTTCCAAATCTGCAACCCTCTACTAGAAGAAAAGAAAAAAGCACGACTAGGCAAAGCAATTTCTCAATAAATGCCCCAAAACAAAAGTTCCCTGGGGGATGAGCAGCAATTTACACCACCACTGACACCACATTTACCTGCCCCTACTCACAGTTTTCTAATAGCAGCAGTTAAAATAATGAAAAATAGGATAATATTTCAGAATATTTTATTCAGGCAGTGAAAAACGGCCTGTGATAGACAGAAAAAGCATCTGCAAATTCTTTCTATGCCACAACACACAAAACACCATAAAAACTGTTCACCTTTGAGACATCAGATTTCTTGATTTCACTGGGGATGATGCATCTTGGTCCTGTTTCTCCTGCAAACCCACACCTGAAAGAAAATGTTGAAAATCTGATTATTTGAAGCCACCATTTGACCCTCCTGGGCTTAGAGACCATCACAGAGTAATGAATTAGGGAATTCTGTTACTGCAGAAAGGGGTTTTGCACACAGCTCTCCTATCCAGACACTTTGAGAATTTAAAGAATTTCAAGACAGACTAAAAGATAAAGATTTTTGTATCTTTTTTTACTGACTCCCTCAACAAAAGCACAAAATCAGCAGCAACCCCAAACCAAACTTTTCAGCAACCCAACTGCTCTTCCTCAAACACACAAGAACCAAGGACTGAAGAAAGGAAATTAAAAGCAAAATGAATTCAAGGTTTGTTTCAGTCTCAGTGCCTGATATTTGTTTCACCCCTGCCACTCCCAGTAACCACAAATATCAGAAGAAAACTACAGTTTTCTGTAAAGCTGCTGGACTTGGAGCACTTTTAATACAAAAGTCAATTAATGTTTGATTTTGGTATTTGGCAGCTGTCAACGTGTTGGATCATTTCAGGAAAAAAAAAAATCTTGAAGCAACCACAAGTCAGAATTTAATTTTCTTCTTTTGTCTCAGACAGATATTGTGCAGCCCCAGAGTGTACAGGCAGTTTTCCTTCAACTTTCAGCTAATTTCAGCCTTATTTGGAAAAGAACAGACATATCTCATTACTTCTACGAGAATGAAGGCTGGAAACAGACCCTAAAACCACATTATTCAGGGAAAAAGCTTTTCCAAAATAGCATTTTATTGGATAAACAATGCCCAGGGAATAAAAGCTCACAAACACCCCAAACTTGGGAAAAGCTTTCAATTGGGCACACGATGTGAATCCACAAAAAGCCACTCATGGGACTCACTTGTCCCCGTTCATGAAGGCTCTGTTAAATCCTCCCACTCCCAGGTAACACAGCTTTTGGCCCACAAGATGAAATAATAAATAAATAGTCAGCATTGCTGCTTCAGCACTCGAGCTAAACCTTGTTTTAATCTAAAACACGACACTGAAAACCAAAGCTGCTCATTATCAGCTGCACACCACACAGATCAACTTAGAAAGGAGAAAACCATAATTATTATTGGAATAATGAGTGGGATTGGAAGGGGACTTAAAAACCATCTAATTCCACCCCCTGCCATGGGCAGGGACACCTTCCACTAGACCAGGCTGCTCCAAGCCCCGTCCAACCTGGCCTTGGACACTTCCAGGGATCCAGGGGCAGCCACAGCTTCTCTGGGCACCCTCTGCCAGGGCCTGAGCACCCTCACAGCCAAGAATTTTTTCCCAATATCCCATCTACCTCCGTCCTCTGGCAGCGGGAAGCCATTCCCCCATGTCCTGTCATTCCAGCCCCTTGTCCAAAATCCCTCCCCAACTCTCTTGGAGCACCTTTAGGCACTGGAAGGTGCTCTAAGGTCTCCCTGGACCCTTCTCTTCTCCGGACCGGACACCCCCAAATCCCGAGCGCAGTGCGGGGCACTCACTTGGTGAAGGCCTGTCCCAGGTCGATCACCACGGCGGTTTTCTCCCCGCCGCTGCCGAGCCCCTCGTACAGCGGCATCGCGGCCCGGCCTCCCTTTCTCCCCTTCTCCTTCCTCCCGTTCCCTTCTCCCTTTCCCTCCCGTTCCACCTCCCTCAGCCGCCGCTACCCGGGGCCTTCCTGCTCCGCGGCGCGCCGGGCTGCCCGCGGCGCCTGTCCGCTTCGCCGCCGCCCCGTCGCTTCCCCCGGGCCCGCACCGCCGCTCCCGGTCCAGCCTGCAGGGCTACAGAAAGACCG
>VXBB01002168.1:265412-280041 GCA_013399915.1 Illadopsis cleaveri | reverse complement strand
GTTCGGGACCGGTTCCAGCCCCTCAGTGGCTTTTTTTTTTCCTGGGGCGCCCAGAACTGCCCCCAGAACTGCAGGTCCCTCAGCAGTGCGCAGCACAGAGGGACAGGCACTGCCCTGATCCTGCTGCCACGGCTGATACAGAAACAGCCACATTGAATGCAAAAAGCCATTTCCGTGAGGTTAAATGCACAGTACCCTCAAGGTACTCCCTCTTGAACAGAAATAAAACAACTCGGGGACTAAAAATGCCACATCACTNCCCGGGCCCGCACCGCCGCTCCCGGTCCAGCCTGCAGGGCTACAGAAAGACCGGGAGTGCCGCGGGGCTGGCGGCGGGCGCGCTGCGGAGCGGATTCCCCTCAGCCCCGCTCCGGCGGCAGGCGGGGCAGCCGCGAAGAGACGGGCGGCGGTGCCATGGAGGGGCCTGAGGGGCGGGCTCTGCCTGAGGGGAAGCGCGGGCGGCGCTGCTCCCCCTCGAGCAAAATCTTAAAAGTGACAGAATCATTTAGGCTGGAAAAGGTTATCGAATCCAGCCATTCCAGCACTTAACCGTGTCCCCAAATGCCGCATCCGCATAGCTTTTAAATTCGTTCAGGGATGGGGACTCCGTCAATTCCCTGGGCAGCTGTGCCGGGACTGGACAGCCCTTTCTGGGAAGAAATTTTTGCCCGGAGTCAACCTAAACTGGCCATGGGACAACTTGAGGCTGTTTCTTCTTGTCCTGTCCCTGTTCCCTGGGAGCAGAGCCCGATGCCCCCCGGCTGTCTCCTCCTGTCAGGGAGTTGTGCAGAGCCAGAATTTCCCCCTGAGCCTCCTTTTCTCCAGGCCGAGCCCCTTTCCCAGCTCCCTCAGCCTCTCCTGCGGCTCCACACCCTTCCCCAGCTCCGTTCCCTTCTCTGGACGTATTCCAGCCCCTCAGTGCCTTTTTTTTTCCCTGAGGCGCCCAGAACTGCCCCCAGAACTGGAGGTCCCTCAGCAGTGCCCAGCACAGAGGGACAGGCACTGCCCTGGTCCTGCTGCCACGCCATGGCTGATACAGAAACAGCCACACTGAATGCAAAAAGCCATTTCCATGAGGTTAAATGCACAGTACCCTCAAGGTACTCCCTCTTGAACAGAAATAAAACAACTCGGGGGCTAAAAATGCCACATCACTCCAGGAGTGTGGTGCTTGGGAGTGAAGATGGGAGCTCAAAATACAGTGAAGATAGAAATGATAAATCCCATGGTGGTAACAACCTGTGCAGGGCCAGGGGTTGGGCACAGTGATCCTTGTGGATCCCTTTCAGCTCAGGACCTTCTAGGAATCCACGCTTTCAAAATTGGGTCACCAGAGACAGGTGATCAGAGAGGCAGAAGATCAGCTGTGCCTAGTAGTAAGAACCTAATCAATAAAAGATGTTCTGATGGATATTATTTGTGGTATGTGTCTCCCCTGGCTGGGAAAGGGGAATTTCTAACAGGTTTTGGTCGGTGTAACGCAAATTTGGGATCACTTGTGGAAGAGATTCTGAAGGTAGCACTTGCCCCACTCCCAACAACCATCTTCTTTCCCCTGCCAATCTTCCCCTTCCCCACAATTACCACACCTGTAAAACCAGCTGCTCTTCAGGCAGTTGTGATGTCCAGGAGTGTGACTGTGGCCCTCTGCTCACACCCCCAAAAAGATAAGTCCTGGGTGTTTATTTCAGCAAAGTGCACGAGACCCATTTCTTCTTCAGGAAAGCAAAATAGGAATTGAAAAAGCAATTAACTGGGGAGTTGGGTCTAGACATTTGCTCACTGCCAGACAGGCCAGGCTGAGAGCCTGAGGGTTTGTGCAGAGGAGGACAAGGGTGCTAATGAAGGCAGAGGGTTTCAGGGAAGGCTGTGGTGACACTGCTGTGCTCTGTTGTCACTGAACCCAGCCCCCCTGACCTGGGAGCTGCTGCAGCAGCTTGTGGATGCTGTGCTTTTCGCCGTGCTTTCCGCTCTGCAGCAGTGCCGTTTGTCCCACATCCACACCTTCTATTTGCAGTCCCTGAAGGTGGAGGTGTGTGGGAGTCGGGTGATGAGTGGGAGTGATGTGAGATGCTGAAAGCTGTCGCTGCCACCATCTGCTGTGTCGCCTGGGCCAGCCCCCGCAGTAGCCCATGGGCTAGCAGCTCTGCACAAACGCTTTCTCTGCTGCTCCTGTCACAGCCTTGTCGTGTTCCCCCCTTCTGGTCACCCTAAAGTCACCAAGGTGACAAAGTGGGGTGAAGAGAACGAGAGAAAGAGAAAGAGAAAGAGAAAGAGAAAGAGAAAGAGAAAGAGAAAGAGAAAGTCCTGCCTGGTGTGTATGGAGCAGAAGTGCAGACTGGGTGACCTGAAGCAGATGGAAGCATTTGAGCCATTTGAGGCCATTTCCTCTTGTCCTGTCCCTGTTCCCTGGGAGCAGAGCCCGATCCCCCCTGGTTGTTCCCTCCTGTCAGGGAGTTGTGCAAAGCCAGAAGGTTACCCCTGAGCCTCCTTTTCTCCAGGCTGAGCCCCTTTCCCAACTCCCTCAGCCACTCCTGGTGCTCCAGACCCTTCCCCAGCTCTATTCCCGTCTCTGGGCATGTTCCAGCCCCTCAATGCCTTTCTTGTCCTGAGGGGCCCAAAACTGCCCCCAGGAAATGGCTCCTTCCAGGAGCATCCTGGAAGGGCTCTTGGAGGACATACGAGGAATCCAGGCAGAGCAGAGGGAATGCAGGAAGGGTGTGAAGATGAGGAACTTTGCAGTGACAAACTTGGGGGAGACTCCTCTCAAAGCCCTTTACATCCCTCATAAATCCCTGCTCTCTCTCCTTCAGGCACCATCCCACAGCTCCATATGAGCCCAGCCACTCTTCAAACAACCCATCACCAGCTTTCCATCCTCTCCTAGGCCAGGAAAACTGAGGAGCAAGGACAAGGCTGTCGTGGTGATGTGAGATACAGAAACAGTGATGGGACCAGCACACAGCCAGTGAATTCTGGAGCAGGAGGGATCATTGCCAAGGCAGCAGTGGAGGATGCCGACACATGAAAAAGTAAACAAACAAAACCCTGCAGTGATTAAACATTGTGACACCGAGTTTAACTTGCCTTATGATTCCATGTGGTTTTGTGGTTTTAATGGCTTTTTAAATTATATTTTTTTATGGCTAGTATTTTATGGCCTTCCAGAACATGGAAATGTAGCTGAACTTTAAAGGATATGCAAACAACAAGGCATGGAAATATGTTCAAATGTCATTTCCACAACAGAACCTTCACTCTGCAATGTTTGAGCAATTCCCCAGTGCACCAAGAATATGCACTCAGTGGTAATTACACCTGACTGAGATGGGAATTATATTCAAGAAACTTTTCTGTATTTGGTTTTTCTGTCAGGGAAACAATCCCAGAATTTCCCAAGTGCTCCTGGGGAGGTTCTGTTCAAACACAAGGGAAATTTTTCACAATGAGAACAATCAGCCATTGGAATAATCTTCCTAGGGAAGTGGTGGATCCCTCAGCATTGGACACTTTTAAGATTCAGCTGCACAGGGTGCTGGACCATCTCGTTTCAACTGTTATTTTGCCATGAAAAATCGTGTCAAATAATCCTTGAGATCCTTTCCAACCTGGTATTCCATGATTCTGAGATAAGTTACTACCGGGAGTGCTGTCTGCCCTCACTGCTCAGGGACAGCACAGGGAAGCTGTGCAGTCACTGTGCCCTGGTGAGAATGGAATGTGAATATTCTTCCTCTCAAATTCTGTAAAATCCTCCTGAATATCTCTGTGAGAGGGGTCTTATAAAGACATAATATACTATACTTAATGTTGTTGCTCTTGAAATACTTTAGGTCCAAAAACTGGAGTAATTTAGATAGTATATGATTAAAGTCTAAGTGTGATGTTTGCATGATCTGTTTTCATCCCCAGATCCCACCCATTTAAGACATCTTACTGTGCTATAACTACATATTTACAGCACTGCTTATGTTTTTAATATAATGTTTTATGTAAAATGACTGCTTAGATATTTTTTGAAAAAAAATCAGGGGCTTGAAATCCACAGCCCATGGCTTCCTCCTGAATATATTATCCCTGGGTTAGGAATGATCAGAGTTTCCTGCTAATCACATCACCATCTTTATAGTCCATTGGAAATCTCCTCTTAAATTACGTTAATCAATCACAGTTAACACGAGTTCTGAAATGCAAGCTGCAGCTTAAAAGTGGCTTAATTTAATGGATGGGCTTTTCAGAGTTATTGATAATAGAAGCCAGAGAGTTAAAGATGTGCCAGGGTTTCATAACAAAATTCATCCATGCCGGGCTGGTTTAATCAAGGAAGCTGCTTGCATAACGTGAAGAGCACTCGCTCTCCCCCAAATATGTAACTGTTGAGGAAACAGATGGTGATGCTAACCCGAAAGAATCGGGCTATAAATACATTCAGGATAACAATATAAATGGAGATAATTATTCACAGTCTAAGGAGACAGTGGGACAATTAAGCCAGCTCGTAGGCAGAATGTCCAGCAGAGTGAAAAGCAGGATTTCCATAACATAATAAGAAATTATTCCCTGAGTGCAGCCAGTTCATGCAACTCTTGGGAGTGGTGCTGTCTCTGACAGGCAAGGAAGAGGTCGCATAAGGACATAAAAATACAAGAAGTTAACAGCAGCCCATTGAAATCAGTGAAAACTTATAAAATCATAGACTGGTCTGGGTTGGAAGGGAGCTTAAAACTCATTTAGTTCTACTCCACCTTCCACTATCCCAGGTTGCTCTCAAGCTCCATCCAACCTGGAGCACTGCCAGGGATCCAGGGGCAGGCACAGCCTCTCTGGGCAACCTGTGCCAGGGCCTCACCGCCCTCACGGCCAGGAATTTCTTCCTAATAACCAATCTACACCTACTCTCTCTTAGCCTGAAGCCATTCCTCCTTCTCCCATCACTCCAGGCCCTGGTGAAAAGTCCCTCCCCAACTTTCTCTCAGCTGCCTTGAAGTAGTGGAAGGCCACAATGAGGTCACCCCAAAGCCTTCTCCTTTCTTTTCTGGCTGAGCAATCTCAGCCCTTCCTCATGGCAGAGCAGCTCCATCCCTCTGCTCATCTCGGTGGCCTCCTCTGGACTCGCTCCAGCAAAATAAAATTTGTAGCACAGTTCTTTTTGCCTAATGCAGTCCTTTTTCTCTCTCCCCCCCTTTTTCAGGGCTCTGTTGGTATTCAAGCCACTGGCAGAAGAAAGCTCCTTTCTTTCGGATGTCCTGCAAGTCACGTCATTGTCACGGCGCAGCGCTGCGCTCTGCTCCGCGCTGCTGCCCCGAGGTGGCAGCTGCAGAACCCGCCCGGAGGGTTAACGGGGAACGTTTTTCATAAAGAAAATCACTTTTCTGTACCCGCCCCGAAACAGGCGGCTCTCAGCTGAATTAATCCCCGCGGAGCACTCGCAAACATTGCGAACATAAAGGAATGTGTCCTGCAGCACAAACACTGCGTGGCTACGGCACGGAACCAGCACGCCCAGCTAATACTCTGCTGCCTTGGAAGCCAAAATGCCTGCCTGGACCCCTGCAGAGACTCGGCTTTCAGCTGGACCCAGGCAGATTTCAACAGCAGAGCATTATTATTTTTAATTGGTCGTAAAATAAGGACTCTTTTGTGTCCCTGCATTGGCTGGTTTAGTCTGTGTACTCACTTCCAGGTTTCCCTAATCTCTACAGCCTGAGGCACGGACCCATCCCTTCCTCACACAATCAGGGAATTGCACACTCAGGGCCAGCTTTAGAGCTTCTGGAGATCACACAGTGCTTCCTCACCTTCTCCCAGCACAGGGATTCAAGGGGATCCACGTATCAGCTCTCTGAAGGGAGAAGAAGGAGGAATCCTCCCTGTTAGGGGTTCTGCTAACAGCTGAATCTGGTTACTGCTGAAAAAATTTGGTTTAATTGATGTGAATGTTTCCAAAACAAAAAATGTGTATTTCTCTGCTCTGGTACTCAAGGGGGAAAATGAAAACACTGGTGGGTGTCTGGAGCATTGCTGTTTCACTCTAAAACACAGTGCTCCTCCCACCCAGGCATCCCAATTCCATGTATTATCCACAGGAAAGACCCCAAAAGTCTCTTTCAGCCCCTCTTTGCTATTTTGGAAAGGGAGGGATGGATTGGCAGTACTGACACTGCACTTCTTTAAAACCTGTGGATTTGGTGGTTTAGTTTAACCTCAGGTTTTGAAAAGCAAAAGAAAGCTGCAGTTTCTAAAGTCCCTCTGGGTTTTATGTATGTGAATAACCATGGTTCAGATGATGGAGGTTGGACTCAATGGAGACCTGTGTCTGATTCTCTGTTCCTGTGAATTTGTGAAGCTGAGGGTTTAATCTCAGAGCAGGGCTTAGCAGCCTGCTGTGGGGTGGGTCCAGAGCTTTATTTCTTGTCAGCCTAATTTTGTAGTGGAGTTTGTAGGATGGGGGAGGAAAATATCCAAGGGAACTGACAGATGGTTCATGTTTTAGCTGAGACTCCAATATGCACGTGGAGGGCTTCCTCAGCACTTTATCTCTGGGAAAATTGTAGTATGTGGTGTACCTTGGCACTAACTGCATTGATTTTGTTGAAGGATATGAAGAAGAGTGAGGGCTGTGCAGTGATTCTGTTATGGATGTGAGCACTGGTCCTCCCGGGCTGCATTCCCAGAGCAACTGCAACGGATTCCAGTGACCTTGGGCCAGTCAGCAAAAGCCTGCTTCTACTCTGAAGAGTGAGTGTGTAAAAATGGCATTTCCTACTCAGCAGATCTGGGCTCTGTGTGCTCTCCAAGTCACATCTGCTGACTTTAGTGACAAAAATAAGTTCTTATGGCTTTCCTGCTCTGTGAGCACTTCAGAAACACAAGAGCTGGGAAGCAGAAGCTGGATCCCGTGCCTCCTTGTAGGATTGATTACTGTAAATCCCAGCCAGCAGTGGGGCTGCACTGGCACCACTTGGCCTTGCCCAGTTTTCCTGTTAATGCCAGCAGTGAGATACATGGAAGAAAGGAACCCAAGTTGATTCTCCTGACTGAGTTTTAATTGCAGTTGACATTTATTGGGTTTGGAGTTGGAGGAAGAAGAAATCTGTTCATCCATAACATGGTTACATTCAAAATAATTCATTGGTCACAAACTTTTTCAAAGTGGAATTGCTTTAAACAAACTTCCCTCTCTGTGGCAGGGGATGCTGTTCTCACTTTCCCTGAATTACTCATGGCTACTCTATTCCAGTGACTGCTGTTTAGTAGGAAGAGAGGGCCACCTTAAAACAGATGCTACCAGCTGGTGTGAAAGGTGAGTCTTGTGATGGAGATGTGCACTGATTTGTGTGCTGGATGTCCCCAATATTCAATTTGGGAAAGTCATTCAGCAGCAAAATTAACGGGAACTATTTTAGAATTGCCTTTACCTTCTGTGGCATGTCCTGACATACTTAGGATAGCTGAAACATCTCCTCACAGGTGCCAGGAGTAGCAGCATAAGGTGCAGCATCCTGCTGTCAGGACAATGATTTTTTTAGTTCATTCTATACAGGCAAAATATATCTTCATATAAATTTTTATGTGACCTAGTCTCTTAATTGGGACGTGCTATTGGTACTTTTTGGGTTCTGCAATAAGGCTGTGACAGGAATATCACCTGTGAAAGAAATCTGATGTATCATTACTTTGTACAACAGAGCTGGCTGCTGTAATAACACACAGATTTTATAAGAGGCTCTTACAAAAATTAGGTATTGTTATTTTACTGAAGAAGTGGAGGCTGAGAGCAGGGAAATTCAGTTTTGAAAGTCCTGTAGAAAGGCAGAGCTGGGAATGGGACATGAGTCCCACTGTTTCCCAGCTACGCTACCCGCATGGAAGAACGAGCCTGCTTACAAATTTAGTGTCTGAATTCACCTCAGGTGAGAAGTTCTGAAGGACAAGACCAATAGAGGATTGTACTGAAATGTCTCAACCCAGAGCAAGGGTAAGAGGGGAGAGGAATGGGTGTTTCTTAACTTGCTGTGGAAGTGGGGCCAGTTTTGCTTGGTTCCACGTATGCTCCATGGCATACTGATCTGAGTTAAAAATCAGTATTTCCAGCTAATAAGCCATAGAAAGGAACAACAAAAGAGTGCTCTCTGGTGATTTCTGATTCCTGCCTCTTTCATCATGCCTCTTTCTTTCAGTCTGCAGATATTTTTGTTGATAAGGCAGAAGCCTCTGATTTTGGCAGGTTATGCGGGGTAGAGAAACTTGCAGCATACAGGGAATGTGCAATTTTAGGCAGGGAAAAAAAACCCCAGATAACCAGCTATTTTGGTTCCAGTGCTTAGAAGTGAAATATTTAACCTTGAGAGGACACGGTGCCAATCTGGGTTCGGAGTTGATGGCAAGGGGGAAGTGAAAACCTCTCCAGTCAATTAAGTGCTCTGCATCCTTGGAGAACACTAAATCATCCCTTACACACGCTTTACATTTTAAGTAACTTTCCCAGTAATTGTAAAGGTTAGATAGAAATGGGATTGAAAACACTATCATAGAATCACAGAGTGGTTTGTGTTGGAAGGAACCTTAAAAATGATCTCGTTCCAACCCCCTGCCATGGGCAGGGACACCTGCTACTTGAAGATCCCTTGTTCTGAATTCCAGGTCAGCTTTTATGGGGGAATTGTGCAGCTGCAGAAGCCCAGCCCCTGGAATTATCCCTGAGGGCTCTGATTTCTACTAGAGTGGTCCCTGTTTTCCTGCCCCTTTGCCCCCACAGGAATGACTGAACAGCTTGGGAATCAATCCCAGACCCACCACAAGGTGCAGTGCTGCTCTTGAGAATTGATTTTGGTCTTCTGGAAAATCTGGCTGTGCCATTAACTTGGGAGGTGGCACTCCCTGCATGGCTGAGCCACCCCCTCTTCTCAGCCAGAGCCCTTGGCCAAAATGAATTGGCCAGGACAGAAGTTGAACCTGTGAGGAGTTTTGAGGCCCTAATCCGGGAGTTAATGGTGTTTAAAATGGCATGAAAAATGCAGCTCTTTCCTCTTCCTTCCCTCCCACCCCATCTCCCCTAGAGGAGAGAGGAAACATCCTTTCTTTTCACATATTTGTATTTTATTTATGAAGATGCCACAGCACTAGAAATATTGATTAATGAATAATTTCCCCGGATTTTACAGTTCAGAGAGGCAAAGCCAGAAAGGACTTTCCCCATCGTTTTGAGTGATCATTTCCTCCCCCAAGCCTAACTCTGAAGTTCTCTCTGATGCCTTTTGTCACTGACTGTCTTTATTGCTTATACAGGCACTCTGACACTTTATTTTCAACTCATGCAGGGGTTAGCAATATTTCCCTGAAAAAAACTGCCCTAACTTGCAACAAATCTGTCTTTTGAAAGTTTCAATATTGGATGCACAGTGCTACAACCAATTGAATTGGGTTGGATCCAGTTTGGTTGAAATCCAGTAGGAAACACACTGTTTCTCTAAAATTAAACAGGTAAAACTCTGGGGTGTGTTTAGAGACACAAAGAGAACAAATCACTAACAGAAATGTTATTGCCAAGTAGCACAGCAAACAGAAAAAATAACGAATAATTTGTTGATAAGGAATACCTCATTTTTTTCCCACCAGTTATGTTGTTTATTTAAAGAGCTGAGCGACCTGCACGAGCAGGTTACATCTCACTTTGTGTGGAAAAATAAGAAAAGTTTATTTTGTAGTTTGTTAGCATAACTGGACAATTCACTGCTTTGCTTTGTGTGGTAGAGCATATTTATTAGGAAGTCAAGATTTTAACTCATCTCTCCTACACCTTCCCTCTAGTCCTTCCTAGCAATTCCACCCCCCAAAATCCCCCCATCCCAGCCATTGCCTCCTGTGAGAGATCATTATTTTTGGTCTCTCCTCACCTGTCCCTGCTCAGCTCTAACACCTCGCACCTGCTGCAGCCCTGCTCGGAATGAGTCAGTGCCCGAGGGGGCGTATAAAACCCTCTGTGTGCAGCAGAGACCTTGTCCTGCCCCTGACCCTGGGCTTGGGGGAGCAAGAGGAAGCTGAACCTCTCTCATCTTTTGGGTTTGGAGTTGAGGTATGGGTTTCTGAGTTGCTCTTTGGCAAAATGAATTGATGTGTGAGCCAGGACCTGATGGTCTAAAGCTTTTCTTGTTACTTATGGGGGTTTTATTGGAAAAAAAAATAGGTGGGAGGAGGAAAGCACAAGGAAAGCTGTTTGCCTTTCTCTTTACTGATCAAATAGGTGCTTAAAGCAAAGCATCAAAAAAGGGAAATTGAATAAAGCTCTTCTAATTCGGGTGTTGTTATTTAAGAAGTTGTTCTCCTTTGCAGAGGCAGTGTTAGGGGAAGGTGACCTCTGCAGCTGAAAACACTGGAGGAGGATCTGTAATAGATGGAAAACTACTAAGGGGTGCCGTAGGCCTTGTTTTTACAGCTCCTCGTAAGCAAAGAGCGGCAGCTCCTCGGGTCAGGCTCTGAGGAAGAGTTGGGCGCGGCGGCCGAGCCGCTTGGATGCTCAAACTTCCCTTTGGAGAAAAGGAGCAAACAGCAACCGCGGCTGCGGGCGGCCTCTCCCGGGGGCTGCGGGTGTCCAAGGGAGCACGAAGCCCACCGGAGGCAGGCGGGGGACGGCGGTCGGGCGGAGCGGGNCTGTAAAATGGCTAAGGAGGACGGGGAGATGGACCTGTGCCCGGCAAGCAGGCGAGCTGGGTGTAATCAAGCCTTGAGCCAGTCCTAATCCCATTCCCTGGACCCCACGCAGGTTTTCCCCACCCAAAAGGTGCATTTAATCTGCTCTTAAACCTTCACCTGCAGGGACTCATGATCCTCCAGCTCTCCTGTGTGGTGTTGCTGTCAGCGTTAGGTGAGGCGCTGGAATTGTGGAGCGTTTTTTGCTGATCGGAATCCGAGTGTTATCCCTTTGCTCCCAGGCAGGCTGGGCAGCAGCGCTTCTGTCCTTCTGCTCCTTGAAAACTGCTGTGCACCCTTTGGCCTCATTCTTAAACTCCCCCTCCTCCCTACCTTAATCCCTCAGGAATTTGGTAGACCTTAGACTTCTGTGGTGCCGGGGACTTGGCACGGGTCAGAAGCCACAGAGAACTATGCGGCTTTTACTTGCAAATCCAAGTAGGGATTTCCATAGGTGGTCCGTGTGCTGTTCTGAACAAAGCCTGTGATCGCTTGGTGGTTGGGGGAATAATGCCTAAAACATGTCATGTCTCTGGCTCCTCCAAGAACTACAGCTGGAATGTCGAGGCTGGAAGTGGAGGTGATGTATTATGTATTAAGGTGTCTCACTGGGACTAGTAGGAAGCCGGCCTTACAGAATATTAATATCTCGTTTGTTTGCTTTTAAGGATGCATCCTCAAGGGTAGGCGAGGATGTGCCCCTCTGATGTGTGCTTGTCTCGACATCATTTTTCTCACCTGGCTTTGTGTTGGTGGCTGGTGTAGAGTCGTGTCACTGCTGGGATTTCACTGAGTGTTGGAGGTGGTCGAACTGGTCGAGGTCTGTTTACCTAAAGCGTGTGCTGGAACGGCATCAGCTCCCCAGTTCACTCGGTTGAACTGGGCAAGGACATAAAGCGAGATGAGATGAAGGCATTTTTCTCGGCTTGTGCACAAAAGTAGGAGTTGAAGCTCTGCAGTGTATTATCTGCTGCCTTTTGTATTCAGCGCAAGTAATGAGGCTTGGATGGCATACATTAGCACCCTGTAACAGAGCGCTTGATGGCTGGCAGTTGTTTGACTTGTGTGTTTTGGTTAAATCTTCACATTAAAAGATTTGCAGCTTTTTTTGTCCGGTTCCCTTATGAATTGTCAGGTGAATTGCAGAGCTGAGCACACCCAGGACTGTACAGCCAGCCCAGGCTGACGCCAAGCTTGTGCTTGGAGGTGTGAGAAGCTCTTTTCGAAGGCAAGAGGGATTTATCTGGGGCTGACCTGTTCATCTCCTGCTCTCTGCTTTATGGTGCATGCAGCCACTTCAGCCTGAGTGTCCTCCCTGTGTCAGAGGGGTTGTTAGAGCAGAGTTATTAATTCAAGTGAGTTTAAAACTTGGCACTTAATTTTCCTCATTGTTTCAACGATTTGAGTAGAATCATAGCCATAACTTGCCAAAGACAGAAAATAACATCTAATCATTTTTTGAGGGGGAGAGGGGAGTTGTTTTCTCTAAGTAAGCTGGCTGGGTGAAACTTTAAAATCTCTCAGAGGGAGTAGCAGCACACAGCTGGGACAGAGGGGGAGCTTAATCCTTTGCAGCATGTCTCCACAAACCACTGGTCCATGCAAGGAGCAGCTATTGAAGGAGAGACATCTGCTCTGCTCCGTGCTGGTCCCCTGCAAGCCTGCCCTGCTGGAGTGACCATAACAGGCTGGGGCTCCTTCTGAGCTAGCTTTTGTTGGGCCCCCCAAGAGCTGATCTCAAACAGGT
Organism: Illadopsis cleaveri; assembly: GCA_013399915.1. NCBI lineage: Eukaryota > Metazoa > Chordata > Aves > Passeriformes > Timaliidae > Illadopsis > Illadopsis cleaveri. The sequence continues at coordinate 267,605 of VXBB01002168.1, read as the reverse complement.
TTCCAGAATTCAGAGAGGTTAATGGTTTAATAACTACTGCAAGTGCTAGTTGTATGGAGCAGGCAAGCAGTCTGGCTCAGAAAGATCCAACTCAGACTGCTTCAGCTGGTGACCAATTTATATTTATTGTCCCTCAGCTTCCTGACTTCCCCACTGGGGTAGATGGTTCTTATTCTTGTGGGGAGCTCCTGGAGATGTCCAGTTTTGGCTGCTGTTTTCTGCCTAACAGTCCTTTGTGTTATTTTCCAGCCTACCAGGTGTTAAAAGAAAAGTTATTATTTTCCATGCTAAAGGTAAAGCTCCCTGGCTGCCTGCAGTTGCTCTGCCTTTGCGGCTGGAGGAACTGCATCTCCTGGGATTTGTTGTTATTAAGTGCAAGGGAAGTAGCTGGCATTGGCTCTTGCCCCTCAGTGTGTGCTTCCTATTGGAAGCAAGGATTAGTTTTCCACCGAGAGCCTGGCCAGTGCTTGGCAGCTGCCTCCAGGGCTTCAGCTCTGAGGATGCCAGGTGAAATCTGGGGACAAGGAGTTCCTGCGGCATGAAATATTGAGTTACTACCTTCAGGCTGGTAAGAGAAAAGCTCAGGCTTACTACAGGGGAGGTGCTTGGTCAGGGCAGTGTGCTCCAGTCTGCAGGCTGACTATAAAAATAGCCAGATGGGGGGATAAATGTGTAGCTCAGTGTGGCTTGAGGAGCAGACTGCTCTGCAGCCAGGTACTTGCAGCTTCTGCATTCAGTGGAAGTGCTTCAGCGAGGTGTCAAACTCTGCTTAAGGAGATAGCCGGGTCACTGCTGTTCATACACTCTCTAATCCAGCCTCTTCCTAAAGCTAAGTAGGTCTTAAGCCCTGACTAATCTTCTTTGAAGTGTGAACCTGTGCCATTATCCTGCAGCAAGCTCCATGCCACGATCTCCTGCTTTCACTGAGTGTGAAGGTCTAGGTTAGCTTACATCTGGCTGTTGCGGATTTCCTGAGCAAATAACTCTCCAATATGATTTTTGCCCTATAGAAATGTAGGATTATGACCAGCAGGGCTTTTCAGACTGGTGGAAACAATATGAAGCTGCCTGAAGGAAGCCAGGAACTCTTTTATCTGGCTGGTATTGAGTGTCCATGTTATCTACCACCCAGAAGGAGGAAAAGTTCTACTAAAGATATGGAGTAAGCTTGTTGGGAGGAGATAAGCATTTTAGTTCTTCTGTGTCCTGAGTGTCTTGGGCTATTGAAGAGCCTAGAGCTAGAAAGCTACAAAATATCTGTACAGATGTGTGTATACATTTGTATAACGTATATGACTGCAAGAGAAGTGCTGCTTTTCAAGTGCAGCTGGAGTTCTGTTTATGTTTAAGCACTGCTGAAAGCATTCGTGTCACCTAAATGCTCCTGACTTCTTGAGAAGCTGTATTTAAAGCCAAACTATTTTATAAAAAGAAAAAACCCAACTTCTTGTTGTTTCAACATGCCTACTCTTAACAGGCACTTGCTAAAAAGGGGTGTTGAGGTGAACATGATTTATATTCAGCTGCATGGTAAGGCAGATGCATGTAGTTAGGCACTAACAATTTAACTTGCATAATATATTCTTAGTGCTTTTTAATTACAAAAGTGCATAAAGATTTAGCCTGGAAGAAGAGCTAAATATTGACAATTTTCAGCTATTTTTTGAGGGTGGGCAATAGAGAAAATAGATGGGTGGCCACCCATCCTTCAGAGACAGAAGATGCTAAAAATAAAGTGGAAGGTATCTAGGCTGGTGAAGAGCATTTTGGTGGCTTCTGCTTGTCCCTGGGCACCTGGTGCATGTGTGTGGCCTGTGATGGGGAATTGTTCTAGCAGCTCACAGTGCTGGGATGAGGCTTCAGGGAGAATGGAAAAAGTGACTCAGTGTGCCCTGAGGGCTCAGCCAGATGCTGGAGCCTGCAGTGGTTGATTCTGAGCTGTGTTGCTGCACTCTGTGGGTACAAATGCGAGAAATACTTCTGGATGTGCTCTTTGGGTGGGGAAGGTGGGAGTGTGGTAACTTTAGGGATTTATCCTGGTGCCTGTGAGCAGTGAGACTGCACAGGGTGACCACTGCTGTTCTTTGGAAGACTGAGAAGTGGTTCTGACAACCCCAATCTCTTTCCTTACTGATATTTGTTATTCCTGCAGCCCAAAGGGAAGAGCAGTTCGCTTGGGAATGACAAAATCTC
>VXBB01002168.1:235125-265213 GCA_013399915.1 Illadopsis cleaveri | reverse complement strand
CTAATCTAAACCTACTCTTTGTCAGGTGAAAGCCATTCCTCTTGGCTCTGCCACTCCATGCCCTTGTCCAAAGTCCCTCTCCAGCTCTCTTGGAGCTGCTTTAGGTACTGGAAGGTGCTCCAGTGTGTCCCTGGAGCCTTCTCTTCTCCAACTCACAGCTCTCTCAGCCTGTGTCTAGCAGAGGTGCTCCAGCACTGTGATCTCCTTGGTGTCTCGTCTTTGGATTTATCCTAACAGGTCAAGGTCTTTCTCGTGTTGGGGGCCCCAGAACTGGAGGAACATAGAGAGAAAGAACTTGAAGCTGCTGATTTCTGGAGGCCTTTGCAGTAGGGCTTGACTGTGCCCCTGACCAGCTGCCCCCTGGAGCTGGGAGGAGGAGCAGCACACCAGATCTGCTGTGTGACAGAGGGATGTTTGTTGTGTGCATGGGACTGGTGTGACCAGTGAGTGGGGCCTTGGGTGGGGTGGTCTTCTGTTCTGGAATGGTGGAGAAGCAAGCCCAGGAGTGAGGCACATGCCCAAGGGAGCTGGAGCTGTGTGCCTGGAGGCAGCAGAGCTTGCCAAGGGCAGGCTGTCAGCTGGCTGGATCACTGCTGGGCTCCAGGTTCAGTGCTCTCTTGGAAACCCTCGACTCGTGCCATGATTCTGGACATGAAACTTTCTGGAAGTGCCTCCATGGTGCAGTGCAGCACGGGCACTGTGCTAATGCAGCACTGCTGCTGGCTGGGCTGTAGCTTCCTCTGTGGGGTCAAGGACCTCAGCCAGGACAGGATGCAGCCCTAAAGCCTCCTGGTGTGGCTCTGGTCCTGTGTTACCCCCCACAGACCCATCTTGTTCTCTGTGCGGGTTTCTTGGTCTCCTCCTGTGCCAATGCCCAGAACAGGGCTGGCCATAACAAACCTGAGACATCATAGCCCTGACAAGCACCATTTTTGGACTTGGTTCAGGACAAACAGGTCAATCCACACCATTGCTTGCAGGTCTGATGCCTGCTGAGTAGAGCGTAGCACTTTCTGCGGGGGTGAGAGCTGGGCAAGGTCTGTCCTGGGCCTCAGACCAACATTTGGTTTTCTCTGGCATCTTCAGGTAGGGTAGGCTGAGAATAGTGAAACAGGTGGGAGAAGTCATTGCTTGGAATGTGTAGGAGGGGTTTGCTCCCAACTGGCCATAGATTTGGTCTCCCGTTTATTTAAGGCCCTGGGTCCGTGGTTGGTTATGGGTTTGTGTAATCTTGGTTCCTTTTTCCCCTTCTAGGTCTCTGGATTTGTCAGCCTTGCAGGCTCCTGGACACATCTCCTCTCAGCCATGAGGAGCTCAAAAGGATTTAATATCTGTGTGCTCACCTGCAGCATCCTGCTCTTGTCCTCCAGCCTGCCATGCCTCGCTCAGCCTCTGGAGGAAAGGGACATGACAAAGGTCCAGCACGGCCCCTGGGCAGGGAATGGGCTGGAAGATGAAAGGACAGGCATGGTGGATTTGAAAAACAATCTGGGCCCTTCTGAGCTGACAGTTTCTGAAGAGCCATGTGCAGGGTCAGCAAATCCATCTGGGACACCCTTAGATGAAGTTTTCACTGCAGAAGGAGAAGTGCTCCCTGCCAGCCTGAGCCATGCTGTCCCCAGCAGCCAGGGCCTGGGGGCTCACCCCTCTGCTGGGCAGGAGGAGGAGCTGACTCCCACTGAGGCACAGCTGGAGGAGGATGAAGCACTCAGGGCCATGCTGACCACAGCTGTGACCACACTGAGCCCTCCAGTCCAGGAGGAGTCTGGTGGCCCTACTGGTGAGGCCACAACAGAGGGAGGTGTGGCAGTGGAGCCCAGCTCTGCTGGCCCCTCAGCAAACCCCCTTTCTGGGACCACTGTGGAAGAGGAGGAGGAAGCAGAGAGCAGCTCACAGCCCTCAGCTGGGCCCCAGCCCACACTGAAGCCCAGCTCTCCCAGCTGGGAAGCAGCAGGTGACCACGCTGTGATCCCAACTCCCCAGGCTGTGGGTGTGACCTCTGAGCTGGGAATGCCCAGAGCCCGCACAGGGAGCCCTCTGAAATTCCTGATTCCACCAACATCTGTGGCTGCCAAACATCCCCTTGTGGCAACTGAGGCTTTCCTTCACCCAGCAGCAGGGACAGGTGTCACACAACAGGAGCTGCCCATCTCAGCTGGCATTGTCACCATCCCCCCTATGGACACTGTGCCACCTGACTGGGATGACACAAAACTTGGGGACATCAGTCAAGGGGGAAGCATGTCTCGTGAGGAGGTGACAGAGGAGCTGGGGACAACAGAACCATCCCAGACCACCCAGGAAGGTGTGGGGGAGGAAGAGGATGCCACCAGAGCAGTGCCCTCCCCTGTGTCCCCTCCACCAGCGCCTGAGCTTGCCAAGGAGAGCAACTGCACAGTGCCAGTGCAAGGGGAGGAGCTGCCAGCAACTTCCACAGGCAGCAGTGATGCTTTCCACACTGGGAACCTGTCAGATGCAGACACAGCTGATCTTGGCTCCTTGGAAAACATAAGTGCAGTCACAGCAGAGGAGGAGAAAAGCGTCCTTCCGTCACAACCGGAGGCTGCTGTGGTGACAGATACCCAGCCTGAGCTCTCTCCTACTCTGGAGAGTTCATGGAAAGGTAAAACTTGCCTTTTACAGACACTTGCCTCTCATTTCTGGGATTTAAAATGAGCTGTACCAGCAGCCTGTGAGCCACTGATGTCTTAAATGCCTTTACAAGGGTGCTCAGGTCAAGAGGTCTGTGCAGAGAGCTGCTGGCCCTTGTAACAAGCTCCTGGTGTTGTCTCCTCACCCCATGGTGAAGCTGTGGCTGCCCAGTGCTTGTCCCAGCTCTTACCTGCAGGCAGAACTCCTCCTGGACAGCCTGCCCTGCACATACCTCCAGAGATGGCACCTTCAGCCTCATGACAGTATTCCTACTTAGTGTTTAAAATGTAAAGGAAATGCTTTAAAAACAAAAAAAGGCTGGTTAGGTGTAGGGCAATGATGTGTTTCTAGGTTGATGAGGACTTTTTAATTGCTGGGCATCTCTATTCTTCCCTCTTCAGCTGCAGGTGCAAAAGGATGATTTCCCTTCACTGCATCCAAAAGACCTAATTTTTTGCTGTAAAAGAAGGGAAGCTAATTGCAGGCTGGTGCTGAAACCTGACTGATTGATTTCTAAATTAATTTTTAAGCACTTGACTTGTCAGCAGGTTCCCTCTCTGCTGTTTCCCAGATGTTGGGGAAACAACACTGTCTGTAAGACTTGTGCAACAAAAATAAACCCTTCTCCATAGCTGAGGTGTCAGTGGGAGCTGGTCACTAAAGGCTGGACCTGCTGCTGGCATTGGAATTAATACATGGAATTATATTCCCTTTATATTGGTTCAGATGTGTGCTCTGCTGCTGTCAGCTGTCCTGTGAGTCTGCCCTGACACGTGTTCTTGCTGTAGGTGTTACTCAGGAGGTGACAACAGCTGCCCAGGAGGCTGATGCTGCTCTGTCAGCTGTGACAGAGGTGCCTGGTGCCACCCAGGGAGCAGGGGCTGCCAGCTTTCCTCAGGAGAACAGCGGGGAGGACACCCAGCTGCTGACAGCCCCGAGTGCCACTGAGGTGCTGGTGGCAACTGGTGCTTCCTCCACAGTGAACCCTGTGGATGCAGAAGGTAGGGTTCTGCTTCAAGGACTCATTTCCACACAGGTTGGGATGGTACATCTGAAACCAGTGTCAGTGCCTGGACACTCCAGTCTCAACACAACATCCTCATTTGACTTTTTTTTTTGCTAACCTTGTGCCCTCTGCCTCTAAACCTGGGCTGTTACTGCTTTCTACCTATGCAGAATGTAGTTTAACAAGGTGTCAGTGTTCAAAACTAGTCACTAATTGGTTTTGTCAAGCATGGAGGAAGCTGTTGGCAGCTACTCTTAGAGAAAATCACTTCCATGACTGGCTTCTTCCCTCCTCACTAAATATCAATCAATGCAAAACCAGCACGCATAAGATCCACTGTGTTGGAATTTGCCTGCATATGGATTTTCTTGCCCCAAATAATGTGGTGTAGAGGTTAAAAAAAAATGCCCCAAACCAAACAAGCCCTCTATCTGTCCTTGCTAGCAAGCTGCCTTTAGCTTTAGACAGTTAAACAATTTTTTCTTTATTTATGGAAGGGGAGTTCTTACTTCTGGAACCCAAGGTAGTCACAGATTGCTGATGCTCAGTCCAGAGGATGAAAATGTTTCATCAGAGTTCACATGGGAGCCAGTAGTGGGGGAAAGACGCCCTCCTGCAAGAGCCTGGCAAGCCCTTGGGTGTCTGCACTGATACTCACTTCCACTGAGGAATGATGGGGTTTTCTCAGGCTGATGTAGCTCCTACAGAAATGCTTTAAGCAGTCATGTTCATGTAGCTGCTGCCTGCTGGTTCAGTGTCACCTTGGCAGGTACATGTTGGAGCCTGTCTTCCTGACAGGAGTGTAGCAACAAGGCTGACTTTGAGCTGGAGTGTATTTCTGGAGTAGTGGGGACCATTGTAATGAAAATGCTGCTGGGCAGCTTTTCTGGTAACTCTTGAGCAGGGCATCAAAAGAAAAAGGCTGTGTGCATTGTATCTCTGAATTTAGGGTCTGTTTGTAAGGGAGAGAAGATTCTTCTGGCAGTTTTCACTAATTGAATTTACTTCTGGGATTTAATTATAAATTCAACCACCTTTTATCTTTGTAATGAACTATCAGATTTATCACTTGGCACAGTTCTCGACTGGTGTCTTGGTGCCCTGATCTTGCAAGGGTGTGGTGGTGAGTAGTCCTTAAAGCAATGAATTGAAACCTTTTAAGAGTTTCCCCCTCTTTGAGGGGAACCTGCTTTGCTGGCTGCCCTTGAGGAGAAAACTTCATTACAGCAGTGTCACATCTCAAAGGAAGCAAAAGTTCAGTAACTTCCCTTGAGTTAAGTTTTCATTAAGGATTTTCTTGGGTTTTTAAAAAATACTGTTAGGCTGAATGGTTACTTTTCCCTGTCTCCTGCAGATCTCACAGATGGGATCCTGGTCACCAGTGAGAAAGCTGTTCCAGCCCCTAGTGGGATGTCTTCTACCCCAGCTGGACAGACAGAGGAGCCATCCAGCAGAACTGTGGTCCTGGTAACCCCAGCATCCTCCTCCTCTGTCAGGAGAACAGCCCTTCCCTCTGTGAGGAGGATCAGCACGGCTGTCACCTACGGGCTGGACCGTCTGGAGTCAGAAGGTACCCCTGAGCCCCAGGGACAGGTGACCTCCTGTGGAGGGCCACACCTGCCCTGACAGCCCCCAGTTTGTTTGGCTCACCCCTGTGTGATGTGTGCACATCTTACTGTTCCCAATAAAGTTGTTGGATAACCTGTCCTCTCCCAGGAGGCACAGGGAGCAAGCAATGAGCAGTGTCCTGGAGGATGCCTGAAATTCCAGTGGCTGTGGTGGATGAGGGTGGGTTTTTTTCCTGGGTAGGGAGCAGCAGTGGCTTTGCTGTTGCAGCAGGGTCTGGCTCTGCACACCTGTAATGTTGGTGTGTGCATCCACTGCAGAGCTCTGTGCCAGGAAACACCCACCAAGGGGTGCTGAGGTAAAGCAGTTCCTGTCCTGGAGCTGGTCTGCAGCTCTGATGTGCCTTCTGTTCAGCTCACCCACAATTTTCCTGCAGAGAACTGCTTCTTGCTCTTTTTCCTACCTGAACTCCTCCCTGCTTGCTCATCCATCCAGTTCTGTGCTCCAGTGTCTGGGCTGATACCACCTGGCAGGAATTAATCTTTCCTCCTGTTTTTGCTCCCCCTTCCTTTATCTTGACCTTCTTTTGCCTTAGTATTTTACTGCAAAGGTTGGCAGCTCTCCAGGGGTGGCACTGCCAGATGGTATTTCTCCTCTGAGTAGAGGTGGGGTGCTGTAGACAACAGCTCATCAGCATCTTTTCTCTGCAGGAAGCAATAACTCTCACTCCTGTTAAGTTTAGAGGGCAGCAGAAGCTGGGAGTCTTCCCCACTGCATGTGCCTGGCTTGCTGCTGGCTTTGAAGCCTTCCCTGAGCTCTCTGGGACTCCAACTGCAGCATCCTCCCCTTGCCAGGATGAATCTTGGATGTCTCTGGCAAGGCAAGGATGTGGTGCTGATGGGAGAGTGACAGCAGGGGAAGGAAAGGTCATGTGTGTAGGGAAAACCTGATCTCTCAGGCTGGGAAATGAGGTCTCTGCTTAGCAAGAGCAGTGTGATTCAGGAGGCTAAAGTGTTTTATAGCCCTCTGGGATCTCCTTTAGAAGCCTGGGCTTCTGCATGGGAAGATAAGAGGGATTTCAGTTTCAGCTGGGCATTGGTCTCTCTTAATTTAATGAGACTTTCTGCACAGGCATAAAAAAAAAATCTTTCTGCTCCAATACAGGACTGATGTAACTTTACTGGATTCCTGCTGCACTGTTTGCTCTGCTCTGGGCTCCTCTAAAGACAAATGTGGGCTGTAGCTGGGCCCAGGTGCCCTCAATGATGAGGACTCAAGTGGAAATTTGGGTTTCTTGGCTCTGCAGGTGCCTGTTCTCCAGAGGACATGTGGCTCTTTGTGCTGTGTGGATTTGACAACTGGCACAGGTTTTATGGTCTAAACCTCTTCTGCTCAGCCTAAACCTTTGTGTGCAGGGAGCCAGAAGGTTCCCTGGTGCTGAGGGTCATGAATCCTCATCTTGTAAAATGGGACAGTTGCAATTATCATTTGGGGAAAGGCTTTCTGCCTGGGGGTGGTGCTGCCCCAGTTAAGCACAAAGGAAGGGTTTTGAGCTACAAACTCTGCTCCCTTAACATCTTTTTCTGCTTAATGGCAATGGGGGGGCATCACATCCTCATGGTGAAGTGGCATTTGGAAGCTTAGCTCCCAAAATTACAGTTCCTAGTGTTTACTCTCAGAATATCTAGATTCTGCCAGATCCAAGCTGTTTGGGGGTACTTTCCTTTAAAGCTACGTGCAGCTCCAACCCAGGATACTCAGGTTTTTGGGGGAGCTCCAACCCAGGATACTCAGGTTTTTGGGGGATGCTGTTGCAGGCACATGACTGAGTCCCTAATGAGGGATCTTGGCCCTTTGGGGGAGGCTGTTCCTGGCTCACTGTTGGAAGAAGTGCAAGGAGCTGAGTGAGCTCTGCTGCCTTCAGTGGGGTCCTGCTGACTTGCCTCACTGAAGGCCTGGCTCATCATTAAATATAAACCCCTGCTGCTCAGCTCACTCTGTTTCTTGGGGACCATCTGTGCCAAACTGCCTGTGGTTAATTGTATCTGTGTATTCACCTGCCTGGCTCGAATGCAAAACTGTTTTTAAAAATCAAATTGCACAGACAAAATGAATATCTGTCTAGATGAGCTTATCCACCTTTCTGGTGGACTCTGGAGAGATGAGCTGGGTAACAAATATCCTCCTGCCTTGACTCTGTGGTGAGCTTGGTTCTACTTGCCCTTCCTAGTCAGAGAAATCCTATAAAGGGATTACAGGATATGGGGACAGGACACAGCAGAGGATAAGGCTTGCTTGTCTGGGGGAATTGATTATGTATTTTGTCCTTGTGCCTAGAATTTGTATGTCTCTCCAGCAAGCTGAGCACTGCAGCTTTCTCTGTAGGGCTTCTGGGTACAAAGAGCTGCTGGTTCAACTGGAGGACCACTGGGTGAGCCTCCCAACACCCTTCAAAAAGTGACTCTTTGGGAAGAAACCCTACTCCTTTTGGACTTGATTCCTGTGCTGTAACATCTGCCATGGTAGGTGTTGGCAGAGGTGACTGCACACCCCCAGCATGGCAGCATTTGGCAGGTGGGGCTTTCTGGAGTGGCAGTACATGTGCCATGCTCCTCCTTCTGCAAAATCCTTGCAGTTTTCAGCTGCAACTGCTGGATAGAGCACACCAGACTCTGGTCCTGTCGCTGTGGGTGAGGGTGAGCCTGTATCTGCCCTGCAGGCTCAAGATCTGGATCTCTTGTGTGCCCCCACCCTGCCTGGCCAGCAGAGAGCCATGGCATCACAGAATGGATTGGGTTGGAAGTGACCTCAAAGCCCCTCTCATCCTACCCCCTGCCATGGGCAGGGACACCTTCCACTATCCCAGGCTGCTCCAAGTCCCATCCAACCTGGCCTGGAACACTCCAGGGATCCAGGGGCAGCCACAGCTTCTCTGGGCAACCTGTGCCAGGGCCTCCCCACCCTCATAGGGAAGAATTCCTTCCTGCAGTCTGTTCTCCTGGCTGGGAGTGAGCTGCTCACACAGTTCAGGGGTCAGCAGGGCTGCTGCCTCTGGAGGGTGGTCAGAGCTTTGATTAAAGCAGGAGCTGCTCTGCCTGTTGTGTGGTGTCAGGAACAGCCAATAGCTCTGGAAATGGGCAACTTAAAATCAGTTGTTTCAGAGGAGGAGGCCTTAACCAAGTAGCTCTTGAGTGTGGGGTGTTCCCAATTAATTAGGATGGCTCTCAGTTGGCAGAATTTGGAGTTTCACGTGCATTTGCAGCCTGCTGTGAACTATTTTGTGTACCAAAGAACAGCTTAGGTTGGAAAAGATCTTCAGGATTGAGTCCAACCTTTGACCAAACACCTCTGTGTCAACCTGACCCAATCCAGTCTTTCCTTAAACACCTCCAGCCATGGTGGCTCCACCACCACCCTGGGCAGCCCCTTCCAATGTTTAATCACCCTTTCTGTGAAGAAATTCCTCCTGAATACTTCAGAACTTGTAGCCATTTATATAAATTTATAAAAGGTGCTTCAACTCCCCATTTTTCTTCGGAGCTGTGTCACAGTACAAGGAATTTTTTTTTTGGGGGGGGGATGTGAAGGGTATTCTTCTTGGAAATTGAGGCTCTGAAGGGGATTGCTATTTAGACCTTGACTGTATGGATTAAGATCTGCCTCATTAAATCTCTACAACCCTGTTAAAAATTTGAATTAGGATGCAGAGGTGTAAATAAAACAGGCACTTAACCCAGCATGGTTAACTAGCCAGGTCTTATAATTCCTCACCAGCTCTTTGGATATCAACTAAATTGGCAAAGAACAGCAGACTTAAAACAAAGCACACGCAGAATGAATTATTAAATGGTTTTGGTACACACTTTTCTCTTGCTTCCTGTTTATTGCTACCACTGAAATGGGAACTGCTCTGTGTTGACCTCTATCTTCTTCACAGTAGGTGGTGGCTCATCCCTCATTCTCCTTTCTAGCAGAAAATGGTAAAAAAAAAGTGACAATTTTTTGCATTAAACCAAACTTTTTTTTTTTCTCCTCTCCCTTCTGAAAGTGTTTGATACAGACATCCCCAGATATTCTGTACAACCTCAGCTAGGGCCTCACTCCCACTCATGGGCAAGAATTCCTTCCTAATCTCCAATCCAACCCTGCCAGGTTGAAGCCATCCCCCTTGTCCTGTCATGCACTGGTCCCAAGTCCCTCTCCAGCTCTCTTGGACCCTCTTTAGGCACTGGAGGGTTCTCTAAGTTCTCCCTGGAGCCTTCCCTTCTCCAGGCTGAGCACCCCCAGCTCTCTGGTTTTTGTGATGTTCTGGCACTGTTCTGCCTCCAGCAGGCTCAGTGACATTTCTTAGTTTGACCCACCTTGGTTCCTGTTCTGCCCAGGCTCTGTTTGAATTTTGAACTGTGTTAGATTTTTCATTTGTCCAAAAAATGAGAGTTCACTTAAATATCACTTTAATGTTGCAGCTTTCCCATGCTTATCTCCAAGCTTGAAGGAAAACAACAGATAAACCCCCACAGTTGCTATTATTGAAATATAATTGGGCTGTGTGAAGGTTTTTAATGAGTTTCTGTTTGTTTTAATCTGAGGATTAAGCAGTTTACCCTCATGGCTCGAGGGAGGTGAATTCAGATAAGCAGGGATGTGGCAGTAAGGCTCTGCAAGGAGCATTTTCTGCTGGAGTCCTTTAACAGGTGGGAAAGTTGCTCATGAGGCTTTTTTGGGAGCTTTGTTCAGTGGGACCAGGGGTGCTGCAGAAAGGGATCAAGGATTTGGGAAGAAGCAGGAGCTCAGACTAGAAATGACATCATGTTCCCTTTGGCTCCTCTTAGTCCTCACAGGACCTGAGTTAGAACTTTGGTCCCCTGGGAGACTATTGCCCATAATAACAGACCTCCTCCCCAATATACATCATCTGTCATGATCCATGCTGGGTTTGTGTAGAAAATAAAGCTGAAATCAAATGTTTTCTGAACTCTTGGTCTGCTGGTTGTTCTCTTCCCAGGCAATGGGGTTGAATTGAATGCTTCTGGAAAAAAACACCAACAGCCTTTTCCAGTGAAAATGGGAAAGCACTCTGCTGCTGGTTTTTTGTTAGTTGATTTTTTTTTTTTTTTGGTTGGGGTTTTTTTGTGGTTTGGAAAAAAAAAAAGTCCTATGCCCACAACCTTTTTCCTGGGGAAAGCATTTTGTTAAGAGATGTTGTAAACTTTTTATCTGCCTTCATCTATCTTGTTCTGCCCTGTCCACTCACAGGTCATGGTCATTAAATCTGGACTGATTTGACTGCCCTCACTTGATAAATCACCACTTTCTTGTCTTGATTTTTATTCCACTTGGTTCAACACCTGTACACCCAGGGGCAGAAGAGCTGTTCTGCAGCAAGCCAGGGAGCAAATTTGTTAAAGTACACGCAGTGTGTTCTGCAGCATTTTGGGTATTTTTTCCCCTTTAAAATAGCCTTGTGTTGCTAAACTTGACTCTGGAGCCTGGCTCAGTGTGAGAGCAATTTTGAGGTGAGTGCTGCTGGAGATACAGTTTGCTTTTGTTTCAGGAAGAAATTCTTGAATTTGAACAAGAGAAAACAACCTCAAGTTCCACCAGGGAAGATTTAGATTGAATATTAGGGCAAAATTGAATCACTCAAAGGGTGCTCAGGTACTGGCACAGGCTGCTCAGGCAGTGGTGGAGTCATCAGCCCTGGAGGGAGTTAAGAGATGTGAGGATGTGGCACTTGGGGACATGGGTCAGTGGTGGCCTTGGCAGTGCTGGGGGAATGGTTGGACTTGATGATTTGAGAGTTTTTCCAACCTTAATAATTTGATGTGTGAATTCCTCTTCTCTTGAAGCTTCTATGGGTAGGGTTATGTTACCCTGCTTTGTGTGGTAGGATCTGACCCAACAGCTGCATTCCTCCCACCAGTCCCTTTCTCTGTCTCTGTGCAATTGCCCAGATGCTGAAACTTCCCAAAAGATTGATATTTTTTTTTTCCAGAGCATAGCATTCAAGACAGCCCCACATCCTGCAAAATACCTTGGATGGCTTTGCAGAGCAGGTGACTGGGCTTAGCAGAACTCATCCCAGGGGATTTTACCCTGATGTTTGGCAGAGTTTCTGTGCCTGGCTGTGTTGCCTCACCCTGGCACAGCACTTTTCCCTGCTTGGTGAGACCCCATCCACCTTCCCATCAGCTCTTTCCTTCCAGGCTGTCAGAGGCTCCTGGCAGCATTTTGGATCTGCTGGATGGTGACATTGTGACTGATCACGTGAAGGCAACACATCAATAATAAAAGAGTTGTCCTAGAAAGGCCTTCCTGCCTTGAGAGTCAGCTGTCATCACAAAAGCAGTGCAGAAACTGAACCTCAGGGAGAGAAAACACTTGGCAGAGGCTTCTTAATGCCTCTCCCCCCTGCTCTGGCAAGAGATGGGAGTCATAGACCTGCCCATCCCTAATCCTGTTGTTATTTACACAGCATTATTTACATATTTACATGATGTTATTAGCACACAGGGGTGACCCTGCAGCACTGAACACCACACAACATCACAGCTTAAACTGTCACAGATCACAGCAATCCTCTCTGGTATCATTTAGACATCTTTATCCACTGAGTTTGGTGTGAGGGAGGCTGGGAAGGGAAAGGACAGAGCAAATGACAACTCCAGGTTTTGCCCTGCATCTTCTTTCCTTTTTAGTTTATTTTGGGTTTTTTTTGGTTGCACTTTGAATTGTTTGTGCCTGTGAGTGAATCTGTCACCTTGCACTGAGAGCCTCTCACTGCTCAGGGCACAGCAGGATATTTCTCCTGTGTGTTCAGCCTGACAAATGATGGTTTCCTGGCTCTCCTGAGGAGTACAAGTGTTTGCAAACATTAATGGAAATACATCTAAATATAGAAACATCATTCTTCAGTGAAGGTGTCTTCAGCTGAAAACCTGGTGTAGCTCCATTACCCTCAGCAAGGTTATGAGCACAGTGGCTCCAGCTACAGCTTCTTTCAAGCCATCACACCCCCAAAAATTGAGTCTGAGGCTTTTACCTGCTGGCTGCTGGTGGTTTTCCAGTTGCTTCAGATTCCACAGGTTGTGGGATCCTGGTGGCTCAGGGAAATGCCTCCCAAGGGAGGCGTGGGGTGGTCCTATTTCTCCTGCCTCAAGTCATAGAGGTCATTGTGGGTGTGTAGTTCTGTGGTGGAAAAAACTCACTTTTGGAACAAGCACAAGGTGCTTTTGCCTCCCTGAAAAAGCAAATCTCATCCTCTGGATATCACCTGTGTCACTAATGGATCCATTCTGAGTCCCATGATAAAGCTCAGTGGTTTTCTACCAATAAGGATGGAAACTCCCAAAACTCTGCTTAAAACGTGTTATTTTATCTCAGGCTTGTTTCCTTGGGGCTCCCCTGCAGCTTCCCCTGGTAACAAATGATAGGAGAAGAAGAAGCAGCCTCAAGCTGCACCAGGGGAGGTTTAGATTGGATATTAGGAAAAATTTCTTTAGCAAAAGGATGGTCAGACATTGTGCCAGGCTGCCCAGTCCCCATTCCTGGAGAGATTTAAAAGATGTGTGGATGTGGCACTTGGGGATGTGGTTTAGTACTGGATTAACAGTTGGACTCAATAATCTCAGAGAGTTTTTCCAACCTAAATCATTCCATAACACACAAAAATAGTTCACATTGAGCTGCAAATGCACATGAAGCTCTGGATTTCTTCTGAATCTGCTGGGCTTTGCACTTCCACTCATTCAGTCTTTCCCAATAGTTTTCTTTCAATCTGCTGCTGAAGCCTTTTGAAGGCCAGAAGGTGCCAGTTTAGGAGGGGAAAATGACTTTTGTAGAAGGCTTTTGTGTGAAGCACAAACCTCCAGCCTGAGCTTCAGCTGTGTGCTGCTCACTTCCATTTTCCATCCTGTGAGCCTCCCAAGCCTTATGCACAGGCTGCCCACGGCTGCCTGTTGTGCCTGTGCTCCTGAAATCCCACACTTGTGAAATCTGTGGGGGGTTTTTTTTTGGAAGTGTAGCTTCCTCCTCGTGACCACCAAGTGGTGCTCTGCGCTGCACCTTGCAGCAAGGCAAGCTGTTGACATTTCGGGATGGGGGTTCAAAAGCTGTTTTCAGATGCAGGAATGAGCCAGAGAGGAGAAAGGAACAAGCTGAGAGCCTTTTCCTTTCCCCCCTTGCTACAAGGATCTCATTATTCACAGCTTTCTGCCGTGCCTGCCCGGTGATTGATGGAGCTTGGTGATCATCAGATGTGATAAGTAGTCTCAGCACTTTCAATTTGGGTGTTCAGCTTGGCTGCCTTCGAGGCTTTGGAGACAGGGAGATGGCTATCTGTGGCTTCAGCACTCAATCCTGGCAGGTGTGTGTCGTTTGGATTCTTAAAAATCACAAGAAGCTTCTAAAACCCTTGTCCCAGAGTAGTTTTTCAGAGATAAAAATCCGATCTCTGTTCTCTCTTGGTTGGTTTTTGCACCCAGTCTGGGGAAAAGCACTGTTCACATTCCTCTTCTCTGATGTTCTGGCTGTTCAGTCTCTCTGTTGTTAAATTTTGGGGTTGTTGATAGCTGTGTTGCTCTCAGCAGAGGGAAAAGTCCTACCTACACTAACTTGTCTTTGCAGGTTTCCTGTGAGCACTCTCCAGGTGCCACTCTCAGCTTCACAGCTGTGTGTTTTATATGAAAACATGCATTTTGACAGAGAAAATTTCTGATCTTGATTGTGAATGCTGGGCACATTATAATACAGAAACTACCTATAAACTGCAATGGGAATTTAAGGGGCTAACTGCATCCCTGTGAGCTCCATTAGGTGCTCTGTGTGGTGTCATTGTGGCAGGAATGATCTTTCCAGGTACCAGAAACCACGCTCCAGCAGGGTGATGCAGCTAAATCCCAGCAGCAGCTCATTTGTATGGAATGCAGGAGCAGAACTGAAAGGGATTGTCTTGTCTGGTGAGCTGAGGAAAAAAACGTGCAGTGTTTTGAAGCAAATCGTTGAATTGCAGGGGAAGGAGGTGCCACAGGACAGCACAGTGGATCAATGGGTTTATAACATGCACTGATTTCTCATATTCTCACCTCTCATATGATATTCCAGTCTTTGGAGGCCATTTAATCCTGGCTGGATTGCCACCAACCTCTACGAGGTACAACTACAACAGAAATAAAGGGAAATTTGGATAATAAAGGGTGATTTGGCTGGATTGTTAGTTTTTAATGCCTGGATGCAGGGTGATGGGCTCTCCCAGTCTAACTACACCAGGAGGGAATTTTTTCCACGGGGCTGAGCAGAGCTGGTGTAAATTAGATAAAAGTGCATAAATACTGTGTTTTGATTCTCAGCCTTGAAAAACTAACTGTGAGAAATTCAAAGCATGCCATTGTTCCAGATGTTATCTTTCCCTAGTGGGTGGCTCCATCAGTAGCTATTAAATAGCTCCAATGCAAATTCTGGCATAGGATGTCCCTGAGATTTTGGGAAATAGAACTTGGGAAGAGAAACTGTGGGAAGGCTGGCTCTGTATTTGCCCTGCTCTAGACTTCCTTCAGCATCTGCAGCCAGTTGTGGTTGGAAATAAGAAAAAATAGGAAAAAAACCTTTGATTTGATCCAGTACAGTGGTTCCTGAGTTGCCTTTTTCGATTCCAGTGATTAAATACGGCTTAAATATTTATTTTTCCATATGTTAACAGTACAGACAGTTTTGGAATAAATGGGTATTTGCTGTAGGAGAATTCATGGAATCACAGAATGGTTTTGGTTGAAAGGGACCTTAAAGATCATCTTGTTTCAAACCCCCCCTTCCATGGGCACGGAGACCTTGCACTAAATTCACAGGAATTTCCTCAAAGTCACAATTGTCAGCTCTCTTGTGAAGTGTTGGCTGTGCTGCCTTCTTTCCAACACTTTCCAAGGCCAGGTTGGGATGGGGCTTGGAGCAACCTGGTCTTGAAAGCAGTGCCCTTTCCAGAGCTGGGAAAGACTCAATGAGAGCTAAACATAGACCAACTTACTACTGCCTCCAAGATTGGAAATCAGGGAAAGAGCTCTCACTTGAGCTCTAATTAGTTAAGCAGGGAGCTCTGTAGTTACAGATGCCCAGATGTTGGTACACATGCACATCCTTGTTTGCACCCTGCTGCTAGGAAGCAGAAAATTACTGCATTTCCCACTAATTTGAGAGTCTGAGACAACATCTCCTTGTTCCCCAGGAACTTCCAGTGGTGATGAGCTCCTCCAAATGAAGCCCTGTGGGTGTCTTTCCTGTCAGAGGACAGGAACAAGTTGGTGCCTTTGGAGCAGCTCAGCCTGGTGCTCACCTAGAAGGATCTGGGAACCTTCTGCCTGGTGGGGTGTCTCCTGACCTTTCTTTTCTGTCTCCCTGGCCAGAGGGTGAGGAAGAGGATGAAGAGGAGGAGGAGGAAGAAGAAGAGGAGGAGGAGGAGGAAGACGAGGAGGACAAAGACATAGACCTGATGGATGAAAGCATGGAGGGTGACACGGAGCTGCCAGGCTTCACACTTCCAGGAGAGACCTCCCAGGAGCCCCTGGCTGGCCTGGAAAACCCTGTGGCCCAGCTGGCTGGGGTATCCTACCAGGTTCCTGACACCATTGAGTGGGAGCAGCAGAACCAGGGTCTGGGTAAGAGAAACTCCCCTTCTTCCTTTACCCTCCACACCTCCTGCTTTTCACTCTGCACGAGACAGTCCCTCAAACTGATGCCTTGGGAAGGCTGACCTGAAACAGAGACAGGACAGAGCTGGAGAATAAAGTAGGTATTTATTGAAAGGCCTTTAGGATACACCTTGGGCAGACAAAGAGCCTGACCAAGGCTGCACCCAGGGTCGACTACGAATAGTCACAAAAATGTCTGACCGGTCACAAGATCTTACATTTTTATAAGTTTTGGCCCATTTGCATATTGGGGTTTAATTGTCCAATTACAGCTTCAGGTTGTGAGGTCCCATCCTTCTTGTTCCTCCCTTCAGCCAATCGTTGTTTGTGCTTTTGGGCCTGAAAGTTGTCCTTGGTCTTCTACAGGAAAAGGATTTGTTTTGTCTCCTTGCTCTGTGAAGAGAGCTGAGTGACACTTAATATAAGGCTCAGAACTGCACCCCTGGGCAGCACAGAATCTGAAAACATGAAAGCTAAAACTTAGGGCATCAGTACCAGTCATAGGTTGGCTCTTAAGCTAAGCACAAAGCAGGTTCATTCATGAGGAAACCCAGTTCCCCAGTGACAGCTGGTGAAAACTGGGATGTGTCCCAGGCAGCCTGACTTGACTTGTCATTTTGGGGAAAATGTGGATACTCCAAACCTGCTCCCTCATTCCCAGAGCCTAGTGTTGTCTTGCTCCAAGGGTGGACAAAGAAAATAACTTGTAAGATGAGATTCCTGGGGAAATTTCAGTCCCCTTTGCCTAAGGTGGGTTGGTGCAGGGATATTTGTCCTGTGGGGACAAAGGAGTTGGGTATTTGCTCATCAGCCCGTTTGCTACTTCAGCAGCATTTGTCTGAATTCCACTTTTCTGGCGTTTTAAGGGTGCATGGTGCAGCCACGGGAACCTGTGCTGGCAGTATGAGGACTGCAAAACCTCTATAAAGCTTTATACAATTTATTCCTGAAGTACATATAGGCCCTGTGTTTAATGACTGGACTGACTTACTCCATCTAGGAGTCAGTGTTTGTATGTGTGAAGTCCATGTGATGCAAGTCAAAACTGGTGTGGGACAAGGAAGGTCTTAGAAAGGAACTTGTCCAGCTTGGCAAAATCTGGAATGATTTCCCAACATACTCAATTCCCAAGCCACACCCTGTCAAACACAATGGGAACCTTTCAGGTGAATTTGTGAGAGCTGAACCACATCTAGACAGAAGGTCTTTATGGATGATTAGAGTTAGTTGTTCTGAGAAGCTCATCAAATTAAAAAAACCCAAAATATAAAAAAATCCTTTTATATGTTGTCTATCACATATATCTATGTGATTTCTATCACTTCCCCTGAATGTGTAATTCTGATTTAACCTGGAGGTTCTCCTCTGTGATGCTGTTTCCAGCCTGCTTTAGGGATGTTGGCTTCCTTAATTGAATCAAAGACTGTGTTTCAAGAACTGTGTGGGAGGGTTGATTTCCAGGACCCGGTGGGAGGGTTGGCCTTTGAGGGGAGATTGAGTTTGCAGCAGGACTGATCCCTCCCTGTCACACTGAATCCTGCTGGAATCCTGAATCCTGCTGGAAAAGCACTGTGCTGGGTGGTGGCTGTGTCAGGCCTGTTCACATGTCCTGCTGTCCCACCAGGAGCTGTGGCAGGGGAATAGTTCCAACTCCTTCAGGGTTTCTGGTTGTCTTTGGCGAGCTGGGTGACAGAGCTGTGTGGTGCTGTTGTAGATGACAGTGTTTGCTGTGAACTTTTGGGGTTACAGAGGAGGTTATTCTGTGTCAGGCACAACTCAGCTCATGGTTTATGCAGGTCTGGACTGGAGTCACAGCTCTATTTCCAGCTGCTGGAGGAAGAGGCTCAGGGTAGGAGTTGCATATCTGGTATAGCAGGCAGGTAAGAAAGCAGTGACCAGGGGCTGATGCTGCTCCTCAGACCTTGGAAAGGGCATCTTTCCAGAAGTTCAGACAAGGAATAAACAGACTGTGTGGTAAAAGACAGGATTCTTCTCCCCAACTTATGTTTTATTGACCTCTTTGCACATTGGAGGAGCTCCTGTGAAATGTGGGTTGGCTCAGCATCAGAGGGATGGCTCTGAGCACCGGAGGGACTGGGCAGGTGTGGATTTTGGTGTTCCCTGGAAGTCACCAGATCCAAGTGACTTGGGTTGCCTTTTGTTTTTAGGCTGTTGCAGTCTGTGCAGACATCCATGAGGGAGAGAATGAGGCTGTGGCTGAGCTGAGTTCATTTTTAGGAACTGGATGGGACTTTTGTGGAGTGCTGTGCTGGCAAAAACAGAGGGGATGCAGTGGGATCAGCCTCTCTGCTTGTGACTCACCCCTCTGATTCCAGCAGGCAAAAGACAAAAATGTCTTTACACTTATGTAAAGAGCCATTTATTCTTTTCCTGTCTGGATGACCTCAGTGGCTCTGTGACACTGCTCCTTCTCCCTCTGCAGTGTGCTGGTGCTCAGCAGAACTCCTAAGAGAAAGGGAAATTATTTATGTTTTAGAGGCACAAAGAAAATGGAACTAGATGAGGAGATTGGAGCTAAATGATCCTTAAGATCCCTTCCAACTCAAGGCATCCCATGATTCTGTGAAAACCAAGGACTTGCATGAGCTCATGCTGATAACCCATGGAAGGAGCTGAGCCCAGGGGATGAGAGCTGATTTCCTGGAGTGAGTGGGGAATGGGAGATGCCTGTGCAGGGGTGTAGCCCTTCCCCTCTCCAGTTTGTGCCAGGTGGGAATTTCTGCCCTGGTTCCCAGCTCTGGATTCCTGGGCACACATCAGGCTACCTCTGTGTCCATACCTGCTCCTGGCTTTGTGCTGCTTTATGGAGTGTATTTGGGAGAACAGGAAAGGTGGAAAAAGCACACAGCTTGTGTCAGCAGGACAGTGGGCTGTTAAGAACAGAAGAATTCCTCCAAACCTGGCAGGAGGCTGGAGGAGCTGCTCCCACTGTTCTGCTGGAGCACCTGGAGAGACCAGACCCACTGTAAAAGACTTGTTAACCTTTAGAGCTGCTGGATGGGTGCATGGACTATTTTTCTTTGGAACCCTTTTTCTCTAGTTGATTTTCATCTTTGAAAATCCAGTTTCTTTTAATTTGGGGACTGCTTTGTAACTGCTGGACATCCCCAGAAGAGCTCTGTGTGTCTCTTCCTTCCCTAAATAGTGCTGAGATATGAAGAGTTTCTCTTATTGTGTAAATTAAGCAGGGTTTGGAAGGGGAAGTTGTTCTGCTTCACTTGGGATACAGCATTGGAAAGGGACACCTGAAGGAAGGTGACAATACCCAACAGAGAACAGGGTGAGGGGACAACATCCAAGCACCAAACTTTCACAGTTGGCATTTTCCATTTTTAAAATACTTTGCACTCATGTCTTCCTCCTGGGGCTGCTTCTGTCCTACAGCCTTCAGAATTTTGACATTTAATGCTAAAATCCATAGTGCAGAAGAGCCCAGAAGTGTTGGAATAGCTGTTCTCGTGTTGGAGTAGCTGTTCTCAGGTCAGTTATTATCGAGTTTGCTTGCTCAGATGGCTTGACATGCTGCAAATCCCTGGAGAACAAGGAGCTTGATCCACAAAACAGCTTGGCAGAGCAAGAGACAGTTTGGATTTTTGTAGTGGTCAATGAGAAGGTGCTGGAGGAACAGAATCATTAAAAATGTCAATTCTGGGCAGTCAGATGGTCCTGCATTAACTCCAGCTGAGCAAAAGCCATTTGTCAGCACCAGTAACAAGGCTGACAGTTTTACAGCCCATCAACTGGCTCTCTAACCAGCAGTATGTAGACAAAGAGTAAAGCAGAAAATGAGAAAATCTGTGCATTTATAAAATAGAATTAGACCCTCCAAACGTTGTCCTGGCAGCCTGCAGCTCTGGGGAAGCAAGAATATGCTTTGAATTTGGAGCTGAATATGATTTGGGGTCTGGTTTGGTGTCCTGTTCAAGTGCCTAGCTTTCACAGGTTGCCAGTGAAGGACAGAGCAGCACTTTTGGACCTCTCTGCATTCTCTGTGAGGTGACTTTGGTGTCTGTACTTATTTCTTGATTTGTGTGTAGCTGGTGTGTGGTAGGCAAACACTAAACGTCTGGAGAGGGTCAGAGGAACACCAAGACCAGGTGTATAGCTTGAATTTTCAGGGAATAAATAAAAACACCTGTGATTTCCCCTTGCTCCCTCTTCTGTGATGCATTACCAGGAGAGCTGCAGTTGGTTGAGGTGGGTTGAAACCTGGTGAAGTTTATGGTCCTTTAGTTATTCCTCATGCATCTTAGGGCAGGTGGTCTTTGCTGTGCAACTCCAAGAAGATCAAACCCCTCTGCTTCTGTTGGTGGTGGCTTCTTCTCCTAGTTTCAAGAGTGTTTATCCTCCCAGTTCTGTGAGAATTCTTAATTCAACAAGAATGAGCCAGGAGGAGAATGGCCTCAGACTTCCAAGCTATTTCCTGATGCCTTAGTGCTTGCCTTTCATCCACATCCCAAGGTGAATAACTCCTGCTACCCACAGCAGGGAACAGCAGGAGATCAAGAGACGTTTACTAAGCCTTTAATTTTACCACACTGGAGCATGCAGTAGTTTGCTTGGTGCATTTAAAATGTGTGGAGTTGGCATTTTCTTCTTTCTCCATTTAGGGCCCACTTGATGTAGTTTTTGTGTGTTTGCTAACATGGTTTTGCACCTTTGTCTTCATCAACCTGCAGTTCCATATTACATCTGAATTTACTCTCTGTGGTGGCTTGTATGTATGCTAGGTGCTATTTTTTATTCTCTGTTTTAACCTAAATCCATTTTTGTCCAGGTTTGCCTTTCTTGAGCCAACCCATTGGTGTGTTCTTTGCATCCACCTGTTTATGGCAATATCACATTGCAGGGTTTTAGCTTGGGAGAAGTCACCTGAGTTTCCTGGTTCCACAGCATTTGTTTTTCATTTCCATCTGCCCGTGGAGGAATTGTGCACAGGGGAGTTTGGACATCCCTGTGGGTAGGATTTAGAGATTAAAAAAAAAACCTAAACCACCAGCAATTTAGGAAGAAGTTATGAAGTGTGACAATATAATTCTCGACGTGTAGTTTCCAAAATATCAACCATGTCTGTGTTTCATGTATTTTTGTGAGCAGGACATTAGTTCTTACCATAATGGAAGATTGTATAACTCTCTCAGGTAATGACAAGGCACTTGCACAATGAACACACTTTTGGGATATGAATTTTTTTTTTTTAATCTATAATGGATAAAAAATTTTTGCAGCTCTGAGGAGCTCCTTATAGAGAAAATAGCTCTCATTGTATTGCAAATCTGTGGTCACAAATTACACTGCATAAACTATATAACAGATGCCTCTGGTTAATGATGGTGAGGCAGAGGAGCAGAAGGACAGTAGTAGAAGATGATGAATGTTTGAAATGTCATTTTTACAGGAAGATAGGATTAATGCTTTTATGGGCAAAAATAACCAGCATTAGGAAGGCAGGAGCTGAGACTCAGAAATTAGTAATATGTTCTTTAATTGCTGCCACAAATGGATCTATTTTAAGCACTCTTACAGCTCGTGGCATTGGAACATCAGAGTGCCTTTTAATCTTTAATGCATTTGTCTCCTTAATCACCCTGGAAAGGCTCATCTGTGTTTTAAAGGTGGTGAGCAAAACCACAGAGAGGCCCAGTGACCCCTCTGGTTTCACCAGGGGGCCTTTGGCAGAGTGGGGATTTGAAGGAGAGGAATTAAATTAGCACTTGGGCATTGCCTTTCCCTTCTGGAGGCAGGGTGTGCACACCTGCATTTCTCCCTGGAGTGGGAGCAAAGGATCACTCAGAAAGTCACCATTCTAACAGTCCATAGGAATCCCAGGTGGGAGAGGTGGCAGGAGCCAGCATAACCAGCAAATTTTCCTTCCCCACGTGTTCCAAGTGCAGCTGCCTGCAGCAATCCTGCCCTCTGTGGCCTTGCCCCATCCACGGTATTTGTGGGAGTTTTGTGGCACCAAGCACTGGCCATGCAAGGTCTGGGTTCCAGACAGCTGCAGACAAAAATGAGCAGTCTCAGGAACAGAGATGATTATTTTTCCTGTCCTTCTGGGTGCTCCAAATAATTTATACAGTTCCATATGTTCCTTGCTAGCTCCCCTTCCCTCTCCCAAGCAGCAGTGAAGCTCCCACCATCAATCTGTGCCTAACTATCATGAGGTTTCAGTCCCTCATGAGGGATGTGCACTCCCTTTGGAATTGCTTCTTTTTTACTTAAGAGATTGTTCATGGTTGCATCTTCATTCTGGAGCAGACTCATATTTAATCAGGTTTGTCTTGTCAAAGGGAATTCTGCATCCT
Source organism: Illadopsis cleaveri (assembly GCA_013399915.1). Taxonomy (NCBI): domain Eukaryota; kingdom Metazoa; phylum Chordata; class Aves; order Passeriformes; family Timaliidae; genus Illadopsis; species Illadopsis cleaveri. The sequence continues at coordinate 242,984 of VXBB01002168.1, read as the reverse complement.
GTGTGTGAGCAGTGATGATCCTCTTTGCCAGCTCAGGGTGACATTCACTGTTAAAACAACAGAGCAGATCCCAAGAGGGAACAATTCACATCAGCAATGGCTTTTGCTCCTCGTCAGATCTAATTCCAAGGTGTTTTGGGGAGTGTGTCTCTTTAATATTCCTTCTTTCTTCAGCCTGCTCACTCCCTGCATGGCCCTGTGCTGGGATCTTGGTCAGTGGGACCTTCCAGGAGACACAAAACTTGGGCAAGTCTGAGCCCTGTGGTCCTGGCCTGCCACCCTTTTTTGCTCTTCCTTTTTTCCATCCAGCACAAGACTGCTGTGCCCTTGGGAATGAGGCCAGAGTGTTTCAAAGGGAAGACAGGAACAGTGTGTCTGCCTTATGAACTGGGGTGAGGATATTCCAACCATGGAGCACAAACTCCTAATGAGTTGGAGCCACATCCTTCCTCTTGGAAGCACCTCAGCCCTGACCTCAAAGCAGAAATCAAAGCTAAGGGAAGGGAACAGAGATGAGGGAAGTGGTTGAGTCTCCATCCCTGGAGGGATTTAAAAGCCATGTGGATGTGGCACTTGGGGACATGTGTTAGTGGTGGCTTGGCAGTGCTGGCGAAATGGTTGGTCTTGATCTTTGAGGGGCTTTTCAAACCAAACAGTCCTGTGATCTTAGGAATACATCAGAAGATTGGAGGGTATCTTGGTAATTCCCAGCTCAGCTATCAGAATCAGGTGACACAAAGCTGTTGCTCTCAATAATCAGGATGATATTTTACCCTGACGTTTTTGTTGGAGTGTATCGGGAAACAGCAGCACTAAAACATCCTTGGATACATTACCTTGAAATACCAGCCCTTCCACTAAGTTTATGCATCCTGTGTCAGAGGAAGCCTAAGCCCATTTGTTACCAGCCCCTAAGTGCTGCCTCCAGGGGCTGGGGGAGGATTTAGAGGCATTTTCTCAATTTTGGCTCTGCCTTCCCTCTCCCTGCCCATGGAGAAGATGGAACCCCATCAGGCAATGTATTAAACTGAAGTTACTGGCTGCTGCAGGGAGGAGTGAAGAGATCCTGTCCATCCACAGCATTTCTGCTTCTTTCCCTTCAGTTTGGAGAGAGCTGGCATGAACACATGGTGAAATTGTCTGCCAGTTTGTGGAGAGGGGGGACTTTGGTCACAGTGGTGTGAGAGGTCCCAGTGACTGGGGGAAAGTTTCTAATGGACTCTGGGATACCTGGATGAATCCAAGTCTGAGGGCTGCTGCCAGTCCTGCCTGCCCTAATCCCCACTACCCTGCTAGGCAAAAAAATTCCCTGAAATACCTGCAAGGAGGATTCAGCAGCTTCTCTGGTGGAAACATCTGTGGAAGACTTCCTTACACAGCTCAGGTAGGGGAGTCTTGGGTGATGTCTGTGTGCAGAGAGCATTAGGGAAGGTTTACTGAGGGGAACCCTTCACCAAAAGGGTTGTCAAGCTTTGGAACGGGCTGCCCAGGGAAATGATTGTGTCATCAGCCCTGGAAGTGTTAAAAAACTTGTGGATATGGTTTAGTGATGGAAATGGTGGTTGGTGCTGGGTTGGTGATTGGACTTGATAATCTTTGACATCTTTTCCAGCGTTAATGATTCTATGAAATTCTCCCTCCTTGGCTTGCTGGGTAGCACAGAAGGGCAGCAGCTCCAGGCTGCTGGGCTTTCCCAGCACAGGAAGGGTCCTTCTAAAAGACCTTCTGCTGCACTTCCAGTTGCTCCTGTCAGCCCAAGAAAGCAAAGTTGGAAAACTCAGGCACGTGTCTGAGCATTTCTGAGCTTCCCCAGCTGTCTGCCTCTATCCATCTGTTTGACACATCCTTTAAAGTTAGGATGTGTCTACCTTGGAGCATGACTTTGCATTTGCTGCTCCAGGTGATTTATCTTGGGGGTTTTTTTTGCCTGGATTCAAGGATAGGGTCCATTAGCCTGCGCAGAGCTCCGTGCTCCAAAGGCTGGGCTGCATCTGCTGCCCAAGCACCATCTGGGTTCCTGCACAGCACATTTAGGCAGGAATCCTTCTGGGCTGTCAGCTGCCTTGGATTGCCTGTCCCCTTGCCTGTCAGCCCCACTGGAATGGAAATCAGAGTGTCTTTGCTGTCTCTTTAATCTGCAGTAATCCTTGTCCTTTCCCATCCCTGCAGTTTCAGTGTACACACGTGTCACTTCTCAGTGTGCTTTGTCTCTTCTCCCACCCTTCAGTTTCTACATGTCAGAAAACTTGGCTCCATTTAGACAGAGGAGCTGGTTTTGAGCCCCTCTCTCCCTTTGGATATTAGCAGTCACTTAGCTTGATTGAAGAACACAGGCAGGGCTGTGCCTTCCCTGGGTAAGAGTTACTCATTTTTCCTGGGTGGCCTTTGCCATGTGAAAAGAGGCTTGTCCTTACATTAGAGGAATCACATTGGTTTTCTAATAGTGATCTATACTGCAGTGCAAAAATCTGTCTGTTCTCATGGCATTCAAAAAATGGAGAGAGGGGAATGTGAAGGTTCATCAGCCTCAAATTGTCTCTGTCCTTCTGGGGACTGACGTCAGAGGCTGATCTTTGGGGTTAAAATGTTGGCCCCAAGGCAGAGCTGGTGAGAGAAAAATGGAGGAAAAGAGGCTTTTTGCAACAAGTAGCAGGGAGAGAGAGGGTAGGTTATTGAGAGGGTAATTTTAAAATGTTCCTTCCTAATGAGAATGTAGATGCACTTTCTGCTTGGACAGTGCAAACCACAAATGACTGATGCTAAACCTGTCTCCCCTCTGGTGTTCACTCAGATTAAGACCCCTTGAGAATCAAAGGAGATCCAAGTTATTTCCTGGAAGGATGCTCTCTCTCTCTCTAAATATATATATATGTAGAAGTTCTGCTCTGCCTGAGAGTGAGTTAGGAATGAATATTGGAAATAAGCAAATTGCTCAGACTTTGTCTGACAATAAAATAATTACCTCAAACCTCCAGCAGTTGTTGTTTTGCAAAGATGCTGAGTATCAGCATTAATCACAGACAGGGGTCAATATGGTGAGAATTATTGGAGGCTTTTGCTTTCTTTTTTCTTTTTTCCCCCTTTGTTTCTGAGTAATTCTAATCACAGCCTCGTCCTGGGCTGTAATGAAGGGTTTCAGCCAGGCTGCTCCCTGATAGCCTATCATTTATTTTAATATACCAGCAGCACCATCTGTGCTTGAGGCTTTATTAATGTGAAGTGAGGCCAAGAGGTTCTCCAGTCTGAGTCCTTTTTGAGGCTGTTTTTCTCAAATCCCCCTTTCCCCTCTGACCACCCAGGCTGCCTTTCTCACTCAGGGGTGGGAATGGTTCTGCAGGAGTGGCTGCTCAGCCTCCTGTCTCTTGTCCCCAGGGGAGCCCCTGTTTTGTTTAGCAGTGTCACATGCTGTGCTGCTGTCACTGTCCCTTTAAGCTGGATGCACCCCTCAAACCAGCTTAGGGATGCCCATGCCAAGGTGATCCAGAGAATGCTCTAAGGTCAGGAACACACTCCAGGAAGCCACTCCTGGCACATGTGGCATCTTGGTGACCCTCCTGTGCTTTTGCTGTGTGTGCCAGTTGTTCCAGCATTTCCTTCTGCACACTTTGGGACAGATGTAAGACCAGCAGAGGATTTCCAAGACCCCTCAATGGGTTTGGTGTGTGGTTTAGGGCTGAGGAGAGATCTCAGTTCTGCCCTTCCAGTCCCACCAGAAGCTGCATCCTCCTGTGAGTGAGTGACTTTGTCCTGCTCCATCCTGGCTTTCCTTACAACCACCCATGAGCAAAATCAGGAAAATGGTAAGATAGAGTTCAGTATAAATATCCTGTCAGGACAATAACTTCCTTGTGGGTTTTGTAATTTTCTGTGCCTGTTGGGACTGGTTAAATAGAGTCTCTTTTGAATTTTTTGGTTTTAGGGAGTGTTGGGTAGAGGGTCAAATATCATGTTAGACCTGGTGTTATCCTGAGGGAAGCAGTGTTTTCTGGTTATATCTGCTCTCCTACAGCCAGAACATGTTCCTGTGAGTGCTGTTTCTCCTCTTAAGCCACAGTTTGCAGTACCTCCATGGTGAGTCAGCCCTGCTCCAGTACAGCTGGATGGACTTTTCCAACCTAAACAATCCTGTGATTCTTTAATTGCAGTCTGGAGCAGGAGAGGCAGGAAGTTAATTTAACTTTTGGTAGACAGAGGCAGCCAGGAGCGTGTTTTGCTAAGGTGCATGTCTTAATGGAGCAGATAAAGTCAGGATCTCAGCTGATGAATGCTCTGGTGAATGCTCTGGTCCCACAGCCTTGGAGCTGCAGAGGGATCTGTGATCTTCTCTGGGACCATGAATTTTGGGCTTAGCAGGGCTGCATCACTGGCTCCTCGTGTCTGATTTCAGCCTTTGCATCCTGACAAGCTCAGAGGAAGAGCCACAGTAGTTGTTTGGCCCAGGTTTAATGTCTCAGTCCGTGCCAGATCACCCCTGCCTGGCTGCAGGCTGGCTCTGGCAGCACCAAGCAGACACAAATGCCTTTGGGGCAGTGCAGGGCTTGGGGTGCAGCTCCAGGACTCCTGCCAGAGGCTCTGCAGGGGATTCTGTCCCCAGGGATGTCCCTGGAGCTGGTGGGAGCTCCTGGGACAGTGCGTGGACATTGCCTGGCACAGACAGTGGGACTCGATGATCTTAGAGGTCTTTCCCAGCCCCAGTGGTTCTGTGAGATGCTGCAGCACCATCCCTCCAAACCAGAGCAGGCAGCCCTGAACTGGAGTCACCTGCAGGAGGAAAAGCACATCCAGTGGTGCTAATTGACAGCAGCAGTGATTAGTTATTGAGGTTTGGTTAGTCACTACTGTGTGGGCTCTGAAGATGAATAGGAGGGTTTAAAGAACAGTGGGACTTTGTGGTTTTTTTAATATAGTATAATCTGAATGTGCTTCAAGCTCCTGCCAGCAGTTCCCTTGGATATATTACATAGTGTGGGTGGGCAGGAGAGTTCCCCTGTCCTCATCTCCCTGGGATGAGCCAGGAGAGGTCTGCAGCTGCCTGGATTGCTCCTGAGGGTGCTGGAATCCCCTCTGATGGCCTGACAGCTCAGGTGTTTCCCTCCTCTGCTCTTCACTGCATAGAAGTTCGATTGGATATTATGAAAAAATATTGAAAAAAAACCTATGAAAAACCAAAGTGATGTCCAGCCCTGGCACAGCTGCCCAGGTAAAGGGTGAAGTCCCCACCCCCTGGAGGGATTTAAAAGACCTGTGGATGTGGCACTTGGGGACATTGGCTACTGGTGGCCTTGGCAGTGCTGGGGGAATGGTTGGACTTGATGATCTTGGAGGGCTTTTCCAACCTAAACAATTCCATAATTCTATGATTCTAAAAGCAGATTTCACTAACAGGGTTCCCAGGAGATGAGTGTTGGACCCATCCTGCTCTGTCCCCAGCCCTGAGCAGGGATGCAGAGATTGTCCCCATCTGAGATGTTCCCCACATCCCTCTAAGCTTGGGATGGGTGGTGTTAATGCTCAGGGTAAATAGATGAGGGAAAAATAGGACTTATTTATACCTGGGTAAGTAGGAAAGCTCAGATACTGTTTCTGAAATCCTGGAGAAAATCCTAAGGACAGTCAAGTTCCAGGGGGAAATTTAGACTGAGAGTTGTTTTTTATTGTTAGTCCTGTAACCACAAGAGAGTGAATTTGAATGGCAAACTGGGGGCTCTTGGCAAAGAGGAGAAATTAAAGCAAAGCCTCTGTTCCAAATCCTTATGAGATAAAGGGCAGGATGATATAGTAGGAGCACTGCCGTGGAGGAGGGGATAAAGAAACAGAGAGAAGAATAACAACCAGCATTTTAACTCTGAATCCTCTGTGCCATTCTGCCCCTCTGTGCATCTGGAAAGGGACACAGCAGAGATGGAAAGGGAATGAGGAAGAAGGAGGATAGCCAAAGGGATGAATTAACATTGGATAACCAGAGGATAAATGGGATCCCATGCAAGGGATGACTGCAGAGATCTTGTCCAGTGCCCCAGAGTGCCAGCAGGATGAGCAAGGGGAGTGTTGCTGTGTGCTGTCCCATCCATAAACTTCTCCTAGAAAAATGCTCTTGGTCACTGCCAGCCTCAATAAGGCAGCCTGACCTTTGGTCTGGCCCAAACTGCCTCATCTGATCACAGCCACTGTTGCTTTTTCATGAGTCTTTAAGCAGATCACATCCCCACCCTGTGCCTGAGTGCTGGTGTTCATAGATGGGACAATTCCAATGCTCTGTGGAGGCTCATTCTTTTAGGTTCTTTTGAGCAGATTCCGACTCTCCTTTGCATGTTTGTAGAGCACTTATCATGTGTGTGTGTGTGTGTGATCTCAGGTGGCCTTTCAGCTCTCACAATAACAGAAATTAATAACAAGAAATGCAGTATCTTCCTCCTGCATTATTACATTTTGCTCATTAAATGTTCACAGTTTCTGGGACAAAAATCTGTATTGAAGCCTGCTGAAGGGGAGGGCTGTGACCCCTGGATCAGCAGTGAATTGGTGCAGGCAGGAGAGTGAGGAAGGGAAGTGTGAGCTCTGTGTTTGCCTTTCTCTGGGAGCATCTGCCTTCAGAGATGGGATGTGGGGCTCAGCTGAGCCAGTACAACCATCCTTATATTTTCTTCCTTTGGCACGAGGTTCCCCTGCAGCCCTTAAACACGTGCCAGGGACAGAAAACCCAAAAACTGTCTGATTTTGCAGACTGGCAGGGAGCTGTGACTCAGGAAGGAAAAGCATTTTCAGTGTCTTTCAAATTCACCAGGCTCCACATAAAACATTCCAATACTGAAATCAGAGATATGACCTTGTCAATAATTTAACTGAGGGACCAAAGACAGGCAGCTAAGTGCAGACTTTAGTGTAAGTCTGTGTCATCCCCTTTGCTGGATGAGGACTTGGCATGTTTTCTTTTGTGGTCAGGCTGCCCTGCAGTTGCTGTCACTGTTGGACTGAGCTAATTTCCCTCTTGGATGATCTTATCTCAGGTCTTCAAGGCAGAAAAGCTGGTGCAATAGCACAGAAAGTCATGGCATTTCCAACAAGGCACCAGGTTTGCTTTGCTCAGCTTCCCAGGGTCTTGTTTGCTGTTCCCAGATACCAAATGGACATTTTCCTGGATGTATAAATTACCTGTGGTTTCCCAAAGCTGGTTATGGGTCCAGCAGCTCACATGGAAATGTGTGGGCTGTTGCCCCTTTGGTTTTGGTAGATCTGTTCATGTCTTTGAAATGGACTTTAAAATGAGACTTCAGCTCCTATTTCCCTTTGGGTTCAGGTAAATGTGGACAAATGGCATTTCTCAGTCTGGAGAGGTTGATAAATCAGGATGTTGTGATGAACTGGTTTGNTGGTTATGGGTCCAGCAGCTCACATGGAAATGTGTGGGCTGTTGCCCCTTTGGTTTTGGTAGATCTGTTCATGTCTTTGAAATGGACTTTAAAATGAGACTTCAGCTCCTATTTCCCTTTGGGTTCAGGTAAATGTGGACAAATGGCATTTCTCAGTCTGGAGAGGTTGATAAATCAGGATGTTGTGATGAACTGGTTTGAGTCAAGAGTTCTTTGGGTCTGTTCTAGGCTGGATCAGTTACTGCCCAAATCTGTCAAGTGATTCACAATGTTACAGGGTAAGGCCAGTAAACTGCTTCTCATGTTTAGGGCTAAATTTCAGAAGTGCTCTGCAGTTTCATTGTTTTTTGTAGCTACAAAGAATTTCAGATTTCAGGTGGCCCGTAGAGGTTTTGTTTGTGCTGTGGAAAAGGCAGCTTTCCCCCTGGGAATTCCCTGTGCAGAGTATTTGTAGTTAAAAACAACAAAAAAATTGCAGCTACTTCTTTA
>VXBB01002168.1:190157-234256 GCA_013399915.1 Illadopsis cleaveri | reverse complement strand
TTTTCCTGGATGTATAAATTACCTGTGGTTTCCCAAAGCTGGTTATGGGTCCAGCAGCTCACATGGAAATGTGTGGGCTGTTGCCCCTTTGGTTTTGGTAGATCTGTTCATGTCTTTGAAATGGACTTTAAAATGAGACTTCAGCTCCTATTTCCCTTTGGGTTCAGGTAAATGTGGACAAATGGCATTTCTCAGTCTGGAGAGGTTGATAAATCAGGATGTTGTGATGAACTGGTTTGAGTCAAGAGTTCTTTGGGTCTGTTCTAGGCTGGATCAGTTACTGCCCAAATCTGTCAAGTGATTCACAATGTTACAGGGTAAGGCCAGTAAACTGCTTCTCATGTTTAGGGCTAAATTTCAGAAGTGCTCTGCAGTTTCATTGTTTTTTGTAGCTACAAAGAATTTCAGATTTCAGGTGGCCCGTAGAGGTTTTGTTTGTGCTGTGGAAAAGGCAGCTTTCCCCCTGGGAATTCCCTGTGCAGAGTATTTGTAGTTAAAAACAACAAAAAAATTGCAGCTACTTCTTTAGAAGACTAAGGGGAGATTTTGACAACCCCAGCCTCTTTCCTTACTAATATTTGTTAGTCTTGCAGCTAAGGTAAGAGCAGCTCACTTGTGAATCATAGAATCTCATCTTGTTTCAACTCCCTGCCATGGACAGGGACACCTTCCATCAGCCCATCCAAGCTGGATTTGAGCATTCCAGGAGTGGGGCAGCCACAGCTTCCCTGGCCAAGCTCTACCAGTGCCTCACCACCCTTAGCATCAAGAATTTCTTCCTGACATTTAATCTAAATATCTTCTCCTTTAAAACCACAGTGCAATCAGGCCACTACAAAAAAATGAGTTCAAAAAGTGTCCTCTGCTTATTTCTTCCTTTTGGTTTGTCAGTGACTTCTTTCTGTGTCTGTCTCTGCAGTTTGTCTTCCTGGAGGGCTGAGACCACTCTTGTCAAACCAACAGAAAATTTTGTGGCCCATTTGGTGGTCTTTGAAAAGCAAGCAGTACCAAGTGGCCCTCAGCCCTGAGATCATTAACATTTGCTGCTGCTTTGAAAGCAGATTGACCTCTGAGGCTTTATCCAGATAATGTCATGAAGGTTCTCTTGCATCAAATTGTTTCTTCGTTATTTGAACAGATGATGGCAGCAAAATCAGGAGTTCACTCAGAGATACTCAAAATATCTTCTTAGAGCCACATCATATCACTGTCCTAATCAGAGAGTGGGCTCTGGCCTGTTCCAATCAGGTTAATGCCCTCTCAAGGTAAGTGAATTGTTACTGATTATCTTAATCTGCTTGGAGAAACTCCAGATCTGTTCATTTCTGAGCAGAAGGAGTGGGAGGGGAGAGTGCCACAGCACTGTGTGTTTGGAGCAGCAGCAAACCCCATGGAGAGTGGAGTCACACAGGAGCTCTGTGCCATGTGTGGAATAAATGGGAATTGTGGATAGCAGAGGATCTGAGGATAAATCAACCCTTTTGATGCCTTGGGAAGGCTGACCTGGAACAGAGACTGGACAGAGCTAGAGAATAAAGCAGGCATTTATTGAAAGGCCTCTAGGATCCACCNATGAAAGCTAAAACTTAAGGCATCATTTCCCCCTCATCATTTCACTGCAGGACTGTGCAGAGCTTGTCTGGGAGGTGATGGTCATTTTATAAAGTTCAGTGGGTGGCAGCAAACTTCACCAGATTTTGGGATATTACTTTGTCTGCAAATCCTCACTGGTAACTCTTAATAGGTGCTGCAGAGAAAAGAGAGGTTTTGCTTCACAGCAGCCCCTGGAACAGCCTCTCCTCTGCAATCAAACTTAATATATGACGACCTAGATTGGAGGTACAAGACCAGAGGGATGCAGAGGTAGAGCTAGTGCTTAGTTTGGTGTTTACCCTCTCAAGCCAGGGCACCTCTCTCAGGTGTAGATAAAATCTGAAGGGGAACCAGGAGCTGCAGACTCCCAAGTGATGGGCAGGCACTGCTCCAGTTTGCTGCTGAGTCTTACCAGTACAGTTTTGCACCATCAGCTCCATGAAACCAGGTTTGCTTGTCTGGGCGTTGAATTTGGCCTTGTGCTCTTTTGAAATGCATATCAGAAGAGGCCAGGTCCTACCACAGCCCACACTTTGAAACTGCCCATCTAATCAGATTAGATTCTCAATTGCCCAGTAATCAAAAATTTTCCCTCTTCTTCAAAGCATTTCCCTTCAGAGTTTTTTAAAAGTGTTTGAAATCAGCCAATATCCCCCATGCAAGCTAAAAATGGAGCTGCCTTCTCCACCTTTTGTCTGCCCCAATGTATTTGTAGCTCCTTCATTTGGATAGACCAGCATAAGTCATGTTCTGCTCCTGCAAGGATTTTTGTCTGTCAGACTTTCTCCTCAGGCAGCACAGGCTCAGTGAAACCTTTTTGTTTGATTGCCATCATCAGGTGTCTGGGTGGTTATTACTGAGAAATACCCATGGAATTATACCTGTGCTGAAGATATTTGCAGGGTTTCCCTCTGTTTTCTTTGCTGGCTTTGGGTCTCCATTTGGCTGTAAATGGAATCAGAGAATCACAGAATGGCTTTGGTGGGAAGGGACCCTAAAGAGCATCAGTTCCACCCCTCTTCCATGGGCAGGGACACCTTCCACTATCCCAGGTTTCTCCAAGGCCTGGCCTGGGACACTTCCAGGGATGGAGCAGTCACAGCTTCTCTGGGCAAGCCTGTGCCAGGGCCTCACCACCTTCACAGGGAACAATTTCTTCCTAATATCTAATTTAGCCCTGCTCTCTGTCAGTTTGAAGCTATTCCCCCTTGTCCTGTCCCTCCAGGCCCTTGTAAAAAGTCTCTTTCCACCTTTGCTGTCAGCTCCCTTCAGGTACTGGGAGGCTGCAGTGAGGTCACCCCAAATTCTCCTTTTTTCCAGGCTGAACAGTCCCAGCTGTCCCAGCCTTTCCTCACAGCAGAGGGGCTTCTCTGATCATCTTGGTGGCCTCCTCTGGACCCACTCCAACAGGTCACTGTCCCTCCTTTGTCCCACAGCCCAGACCTGGACACAGCACATCCTGTCAGCGTTTGGTTTCCCAGTCAGCAGATGAAGATGTTTGTTTATATTAGAGAACTGTTGTGAGTGCAATTAATAAAGCTGCGAAGCTGAAAAGTAGTTGAAGAGCTAAATATCATTCTATAATGAGACCTCCTTCCCACTAAATGATGTGAAAAATGATTTCTTGCGAAGAATAACAAATTGCTGTGGCTTTTTACCCTAATTGTAGATGCTTGATTCTAATTTGTTGTTTGTCATTTCCATGCAAATGAAGAGTTTTAGCTATAATTACTGCATTTATGGCAAACAAGATATTATCATTTTCCAATGCTCACGAAGCACTGGCATGTTTAGAAATAGAAGAACTGAATAATTATCCCCCTTGTGCAGCTCTAGGGAGGGGTCTACAAGTGATAGTATCCAGCTTTGTGTGCCAAACAGGTCTTGCACAAAGGCACCTGATCCCATTAACCCTGTTCTGCGTTTGGGGAGCCAACTCAAAGACGTGAAGTGACTTTCCCAGTGCACTCAGTGCTCCAAGTGCCCAGATCCCTCTGGAGAGCATCTTCTTGTCGTCACTCTCACAACACAAAAGACAGCAGAGCCATCATTTTGGTTGGCACTGAATTTCCTGGTTTGTCCCAGTTATCCCAGATCAGAGAAGCTGTGGCTGCCCCATCCCTGGAAGTGTTCCAGGCCAGGCTGGAAGAGGCTTGGAGCAACCTGGGATAATGGAAGGTTTCCCTGCCCATGGCAGAGGGGTGGAACAAGATGGTCTTTAAAGTCCCTTCCAGCTCAAACCATTGTGTGACTCTGTGGTGATTCTCTGCATTTTCCCTGGCACAGTTTCCAGTGTCTGAAGTTATAAATCAGAATGCTGAGGTTTTTGACCATGGGAGGCTGTGCAGCACCTGACCTGACCCCACACCACTGGCTTGGGATGAGCCCACATCTCTGTGAAGGCCTCGCTGTGACAAAGGCCCAGAGAGTGTAATGTCCCATGAAAATGTCAGTCCCCAGCCAGAAAAGAGCTGCAGGATGTCACAGTATTAAAATATGAGGACTTGTAGTGCTGGGTTTCATCCCATCCCAAGCACTCTGCTCCTCTGGTGTTCAGGCTGCTGCCAGTGTTGGGCACAGCATACATTGAGGCCAAAGCCTTTGCCTGACTCCAAAATCACCTCAAAATATTCCCCAAGCTGAGCGTTTTCCCCTGGGAAATCATTTTGAGGCAGCTGCCAGGTCCTGTGTGGGGCCTGCCAGCAGCAGGGAGTGAGCATGTGTGCCCTGGAGGGGCTGATTCCTCCTGGGAATGGATCCATCACCCTGGTGCCTGTGGGGGGGTGATTGCCCACAGCCCTTGTGGTTCATGTAGGCATCAAGCAGCCTGGTAGGACAAGAACCATGTCTGATTGATGTTTCATTTCAGCCACTGCTGTAGTAACCCTTCCTGGTGCACCAGATGCTGTTGCTTGAGCCCACTCTTACCTCATCACTTCAAGGGACGTGCCCAGAGTGCTTCCCTCCCCCACTGCACATGCTGCAGGGTGGCAGTGTTCATTCCAGGAGCGTTGCAGGGAGGGGAAAGGCTCATTCCCAGCACTTTGGCTCCGTGCCCTGTGCCTTCCCTCCCTGTCTGCCTCACTTCCAGGCACGGAGCGTTTCTGTGCCATCGCTTTCCTGGAGCTCAGAGCCTCATCAGCAGTCTGTTGCCACCTGGCTCTCCTGTGACCTTCTTGCCCTCCAAAGACTGCTGTAATTCCTGGAGTTTTCCTAGGTTTTTAGGGGATAAAATCTGCCACTGACTCAGCCATTTGTAGACAGAGGAATAAATCACTGGCAGTGTAAGCACACTGTGCGACTCATGAGATCCTGCTGTGTCCGTGTTCTCTCCTCACTTGGTTTGCTTTGCCCTTTGCTCATTCCCTTTTACCTCTGTGATTTTCTGAGGGCCCATTCCCATAGGTGTACCTGGAATGTTAAAAGTATTTTGGGAAAACTGGCAGAGGGCAGGTTTGGCTGGGGAAAAATGGGAAGAAATTCTTCCCTGTGAGGGTGCTGAGGCTCTGGCACAGGGTGCCCAGAGAAGCTGTGGCTGCCTCATCCCTGGAAGTGTTCAAGGCCAGGTTGGATGGGACTTGAAGCAACCTGGGAAAGTGGAAGATGTCCCTGCCCATGGCAGGGGGTTGGAACAGGATGCTTAAAATAATGGCATCCTAAAGGACATTTGTTTGCAAAAAATCCCATTTTACTGTGATTTAATATTTGTACTGTCTTAGCTCCCAGAACATCCCACACAGTTGGAGGTGTTCCAGTTGGGGCTATTAAACTATGAAGGAAGAGGCTCTGACACAAGGAAAAGAAGCACAAGTGACCTACTAGATATGATCTATTACATCTTTAATATTCCCATAGAAAGGATGGAAAATGGAATAAGAGATCAATTTACTCGCCCACAATTATACAAGAAGTCAGGGACAGGTGTCAGGAACTTTAAAGCCCCATTTGGTGTTTGATCACAAGGGAATTGAATCACAGTGGGAATTGATGCTCAGTTCTGGATGCAGGAGGACTATGGGATAAGACTTGTCCTGTTAGCAAACATAAGCAAGTTCATTTTCCTTTTGTGACTAACACTGGACAATGCTGCTCTTCCCAAGTATTTGCAGGAAAATGAGTCTCTGTGATAATCAGATCTTATTTTTAGCATCTAATCGATGCTCAGGGCTTTGTGGTTTAATTACTGGAATACTGTGAAAACACAGTCTAATACCTGTTTTTTCTTTCAAAGGTCAACTCCATCATTTTTGTTTCCAACCATTTAGTCCTTTATTGATCTTTATGTCATTTCATGGGGAGTGCTGCATCTTGACAGGTGAAATAAAGCCCAAAACTTGAAATAAGAAAAATACATCCTTTTTCTTAAACACAAAAATGGAAAATCCTCTATTTCAGCCCTTGCTGCTGGCAAATCCTTCATACAGTGTCCCCAGAAAATAGGATTCTGAAAATTACTTTTGTTCTTTATGGAGAGAAAAAAAACAAACCAAGAATTTTTTCCGAGCCTGATTAATATCAGACATAAACTGAAGCACAAAAAGAAATTTTGCAGTGTAGCTGCTTGATCCTTTAAAGTAGATGAGGCCATGGGCTCTGTCAGGAGGGCAGCAAGACCTCTGTGGTTTGCATTTGGAGAGGGCTGAATGAGAAATGCCCTCTCCTCTCAGAGTAGGAGTGTATCGTGGCTCCAGCTGGAGATTTGGAAGGTATTTAATCAAATAACAGCCACCACTGTTTTGCTGCTGTCCTCCAGCTGAAATGAGGTGCTGTTGGAGCAGAGGGATGCATGAGATGCTTCCCACCTGCAGCTTCTCCACCTTTTCCACTCCTCCCATCACTGCCACCTGACATTTAGTTTTAATTTGCAAAAAATCTATATTGTCTTTGCCAGACTATGGGAGAGGCTGCTGAGTTATGGAGTGGAAAACAGAGAAAAATGTGCATTAAAAGGCAGCACGGGACTGAATTCCATTTGTGCACTTTTCCTGTAAATATACAGGGTCAAACCCTCCAGTCATCCCTCAAAACCAGCAGTGGTTTGAGGGGGACTTGGTGGCAGAAAGAGCTCAAATATTGGCTTGTATAAGGACAGAGATCCCCACACGGTTTGTGCAGCTCAGCTCTGGGCTCTGGGGTGGGGCTTGGTGCAGTTTTCCCCATGCCCGTGTCTGACCTGCTGCTTTCCTCTGATCCCCGAGGGAATTTGGGCAGACTGAAAGCACAACACGGAGCCTGCTGGCAGGAGGAAGGATTTCTCTCCCAGGATTTCTCTCCCAGGATTTCTCTCCCAGGATTTCTCTCCCAGGGCCGCGTCCTCGGCTGCTGTAAATCAGGAAATGGCAAACCAAGGATTGCAGTGCACCTCAAAGCTTCTCCAAAAATCAGCCAGGAGGGTTGAAATCGGGGAATCACAGGATGGCTGGGACTGGAAGTCACCTGGAAGACCCTCTCTGGTCACATCCCTCTGCAGGGACACCTTGCACTAGCCCAGGTTGCCCAAAGCCCATCCAACCTGGTCTTGACTGCACTTGCTGAGGAAGGGAGGGTAATGTTTCCCCTCAAGACATTGCCCTGTAAGTCTGCACAAGCCATGCCAATCATTACATTTGTTGCATTTATATTCTGTCATATTCTAGTTCTTGATAACTTTACCAAATTTTGACTGTTTGGATCAAGGTTTTTCCACGGTGCTTGTCCCAGACTTTTTAAGAAAACTTTGGCTGAAGAAGCTCACCTGCTCCAGCAGATGAATCATGGGAAGAATAGCCCAATCATAAATTTTTTGCTGGAGACCACTGAGAAAAAAAAATGTATGGCAGAATTTTAGAATTGAGAGTGCAGGGATCAGAAAAACTCTGGAAGAGGTGTATCAGTGCTCTGGAAAAAGCACTGGAAAAGCCTGGAAAGGATTCTTTCATAGAACCTGGCTCTTTAGCTGCTGCTTCGAGGTAGTTCTATTTGGATAGCGGGATGTAAATAAAACAGCACACAAATCCCACCTTAAAAAGGTTATTAAAGTTGCAAAGTCAAGGCTTATGAGTAAAGAAAGATTTTTCATCTTCAGCAGGATACAGCTTTGATGAGGAGCCTCCAGGCAGACCTTAGAGCCCCATCCAGGGGCTCAGGGGGCTCTAAGAGAGATGGAGAAGGACTTTGGACATGGGTATGAAGTGACAGGACAAGAGGGGATAGCTTCAAACTGCCAGAGAGCAGGGTTAGATGTGATACTGGGAATAAATTCTTGGCTGTGGGGGGTGGTGAGGCCCTGGCACGGGTTGCCACAGAGGTTGTGGCTGCCCCATCCAGGGAAGTGTCCAAGGCCAGGTGGGAGGGGGCTTGGAGCAACCTGGGATAGTGGAAGATGTCCCTGCCTATGGCAGGGGGTTGGAACAAGACTGTCTTTAAGGTCCCTTTGAGCCAGAGCAGTCTGTGATTCTCTGAAAACTGCTGAATATGAACATTTTCAGCACACCATGAGCTGAGGCAGGGTGGATTCTCACTGCTGGTGACTCCCTGTGTTGCTCCAGGAGCTGTGCCAGGGCAGAGTGAGGGAGAAGCTGATCCCACCTGTGCCCCAGCAGAGGCGTTGCCATTTCCATAAACAAAGTTTGCATTTCCTCTCCCAGAGCAGACGCAGCTTTTGAACACAGTGTGATCCAGTAAATATTTAATCATACAACAAATTGTGACAGCCAGTTCACAGCAACGTCCTGCTGATGCCTTTTAGGATAATGGGAGGTTTTGTACTTTGGCTTGGTTTTAACATCTTGTGTCTGTCTGGGGCCACTGAGAGTGAAATAAATTGCGTAGGTGTCAATATGTGTTTTGAATGCCCCACAGAAGAACTGAGTTCACAGAGAAATGCCAAGGCACAAGGGCAGTGCCTTTGCCAGCCTCAGCAAGGGGCTAGTCACTGTGGACAGATGAAGTGGAAAACAGCTTAAAAAGTGCAAGGGAAAAGGAAAAGGAGGAACCAGGCCTAATGCCTCGGGGAAAGGAGTGTCAAAAGGGTTGATAAGGTCAGGGAAGGAGTTGTTTAGTTCTGCTTTCTGGGTGGGCATCTCCATTTCTCCTCCAAGACTTTTGGGCTGGTTGTGGCAGTCTTGGGTTGCAACCAGGCTTGGGTTGCAGCTGGACAGGCAGGGAAAAGGGTGTAGATGGTACAGTTCAGGGACCAGCCAGTGCCATGGTGACTGTGAAAGTTCACTGGGTTAATTCAAAGTTCACCCAAGCAAAATTTTTATCTGAAAACATAAACGGTAATTGTCAGTTTGACATTTGTTTGATTATCCAGCTGTTCAAAGTCTTCTCAAGTTGGGCAATTCATGCATCAGCATTCCCATCAGGTAGGTGTGGTTGTTCTGGAATTAAAAATATGCTGCCTTCCAGCCAAATGCCATTTTCTTTATTATTTATTTGTGCTAGTAAGTAAATTGAAAATTGTGCTTTTTTAAGGGAAAGGAGCTGATGCACCCTTGTGCCATTAAGTTGTCAGAGCTGAGCAGATGGAGCACGAAGCATTTCTGCAAAATTGTTCTCACAAGTCTCATTTGGGAAAAAAAAGTTTAACCTGCAAGAGAAAGGGATGAAATCTGTAATGGAACAGGGCAGGTTGCATGGTATATACAGACTGATGGAAAGTAATCAATCTTTCCCTTATTTTTTACACTGTAACCAGTTCTCCTTTGCTGAAAAGAGAGCAGGTTTGGATTAGATATTAGGAAAAAATTCTTGACTGTGAGGGTGGTGAGGCCCTGGCACAGGTTGCCCAGAGAAGCTGAGGATCCCCCATCCCTGGCAATGCCACATTTTCACCACTGGTCTGGGGGTTGTGGTGGAGAGTTATTAAAATGTGATGGATGAACATTCATCAGTAGCAAGATGGAGTTCTGGAATGAAGCTGTAAGTGCTGGATTTGAAAACCAGGCAACATCTGCAGGGATGAGTGATAATGTGCCATGGAAAAACAGAATTGCTTTAACTGATGATTTAAAAAGAGGCTATGATTAAAACAAGCTGATTAGATGAAACCAAAGTGACAAGACAAAGCAGCAGGGCATCCAAGAGGGGAAGGGGGAGATGCAGCTGATGGCAGTAGGGCATGAATTATTGATTGAAATCTCCACCAGAAGTCTTTGCATTTTCTTATCTGGGAAGGGAGAGAATGAATGAGAAGCGAACAGAAATATTAAGCAGCTTTATCATTGCATTGGAGTGGATAATTAGGCAATTAGGATTACTAAAAGTTGGCAAAGCAAGAGGCCCTGAGGACTTGTGCTCCTGATTTCAGAGGAGGGTGGAGAGGGAAGCAGGGAAAAGCCTTTGGTGAGAGATTTGATGGTGTCTTGTGGTGAGGCTGAAAGGCAGAGCCAGGCTCTGGCACCCAGTCCCCTGAAGCTGTCAGGACAGAGTAGAGAGACCTGGATAATGAAAAAGAACTTATCTGGAGATGGAACAGCAGCAGGGAGGGAGATCAGGAGTGAAGGCTTCAACATAGAAAGGATCTGTACCCAAGTGAGTCCAGAGGAGACCACAAAGATGCTCTGAGGGCTGGAGACAAGCTGGGAGAGATGGGAGTGTTCAGCCTGGAGAGGAGAAAGCTCTGTGGAGAGCTCAGAGCACCTTCTGATTTTGGGTACAGACCCTCAGGTGTCACCTGCTGTCCCCTCCTGAGCCTCCTGCCTGCATCTGCCAAAACCTGAGCTTCCAGAAGGGTTTTGCTCACAGGGAATTGTGAGTGTCCCTTTGGGCCAGGTCCCTCCAAAAAGGGCCAGGCAGACAGCACAGGCTGCTGCTCTACCTCTGCCTCACTTCTTTAGCTGGCACCAGAGCTTCTGAATAGCTGGCTGCACATTTTGAAGGGGAAAGCTGGGTAAAACTGCCTAAAAATAACACATTGCATCTGTAACTGTCTGAACTCATCCTGGGCTGCTCTGAGGCCAATGCCAGATGACCGTGCTCCTCCTCTGTGCTCCTGACTGGCTTAATCTTTAAGCTATATGTTATTTAAAATTAATTTGTGGAGATGCAGACATTACATAAATCACTGAGGAGATGTCAGATTATGTATGTAATTTGCAGAAGTGCTCCACACTCATCTTACTTAGCTGCCCATGAAACCAAGGGATCAAAATTAAGCTGAGGCAGAGAGTTTGGACCATCCTGAAAGTGCCCTGAAAGATGAGCCAGCACTGCAGACACTTGTTAGTAATTCACACCCAGAGACTCTTGTAATTTTTTCAGGACATTCAGTGATCAGAGAAAGGAGGATTAAAGGGGATGGTGAAAAATACATGGACTAGAGTATTTCTTACTAATTATTTGCCTGGCCTCATTGGCAAATCACCTGGTGTTCTTGGAGAGTGCTGCATTTTCATGGGAAGGTGCCAGCCACAATGTTCCTCTCCCAAGACCAAGCCAGAATATTAATTATGGATTCTGTTGCATAATTAGAGTCTGAAGCCCAGAATTAATTGATGGTAGCTGCTTAGCATAGATATAATTTCTGCCTTGAAATAATGCTCTGTCTCCTACCCATACTCGTGGTGTCCTCAGAGGGGTAAATCAGTGGAGCAGCGAGTGCTTGGTTTTGGTGACACAGTGGCTTGTGATTTCCTCCCAGTGTTGTGCACTGGTGACATGAGAAGTGTTTGTAATTCATGGTAATCCAGTGCTCCTTGACTTGTCCTGGCCCCAGCCTGACAGGTCTGGGAATTTGGCTGTGACAGCTTCACATACTCTGCTCCTTCCCAGTGCGGTCCTGCCAGGACTTTGAGGGGTTTCTGACCTCCTGCTGCCTCAATCTCATTAATTTGGGCTCATTGTTTTCCTCTAGGAGAGGTCAGAGGCCTTGGCTGCATTAGAGCATCCCCTGGAGAGGCACCTAGTGAGGGAGAAACCACCTTGGGTTGTTTATCCTGTGACCTCTGTTGATTTCCAAAGGCTCCTGACATGCTCTGCAGGGCTGGGAACGAGGCTAGGTTTAATAACAAACAAATGTGAAATAGCAAATAAAAGATTTGTACTATGGAGTTGGTGGGCCCCAGCGGGCTTGCTGCTGTTGTTTTTGTGGAGCAGAGGGGAGCAAAGCCAGAATCTGTGTTCATTAAAAATAGGTAATAGAATATTCTTAGCTCAGAGTGGCATATTCTGCCTTGGCAGAAACACTCGGGAGTTAATTGCTGCCGTTGTTCAGCTGCAGGAAAGTGGGTCGGCTATTGATGAGATCACTGATCCCGTGTAATTGTTGTGAAAGGTGTAAAAATAGGCTTCGTGCTCAGCTGGAGTCTGGGCCAGCTGAGCACAGCCTGCACACACTGTGGGTGTACGTGTGGCTGTCCTGGTGTGCACGCTGTGCCCAAGCCCTGTGGGTCTGCAGCTGTGTGGCTGAGGCACTGTCACCACTCCTCCTGGCAGTGTCACACCTGGAAACCCAGCCCAGGGGAGCCATGGGCTTCCTTCCTCTCTGGGGTTCCACTGGGAGTGACATCCAGGGCAGGCAGGCTTGGGTGGCAGAGGAGGACTGTGCTGGCACCTTCATAAATTGAGTTTTTTATGGCTTGGCCTATGCAGGGCAGGACTAATAGTGGGAAGAGCTGATAAAACAAGACCTCTTGTCCTCTTCTAGAGCTCTGTGTGTATCCCTCTCCTGGATAATTAATCTTTTTTCTCAGTTCCCCATCAGAGGTAAGTGCACCTGTGCCTCTTTCACATGTGTTCACCTTTAGCTAATTTGGGATCCTTCTGTTTGGAAGGTGTTATGTTGCTAACACTTCAAAGGGAGTATCCAAATCTCTTTGAACTTGTGTTATATCTGAGACATAAAATAGCCATTTGCTGCTGGCCCTCTGTGCCCCCTCCCCACCCACAGAAAGGCTCTGAGTGCAGCAGGTGCAAGTGCAGACACTGATCTTGCCAATTCAAGCTTTGAAGGGACGTTTTATAACAAAGCAGGCTTGGAAATCGGGTCTAAATCCATAAACTGTGTGTTACATTTGGGATTTAACGTGCCCTGGAAGAAATATCCCTAAGAAGGACATTGCTGCATCCAAGAGTCCCCTGTGCCTGCAGCATTGTCATCCTGGGGAGATGAGAATCCTTGAAAAAACACAGTTGCTGAGCCCTAAAAAAACCCAATATTTAACTGTTTATTGCATCTTACCCATGAGCAGGATTTGTTAAAATCCTGGCAGATCCTTACGGGTATTTTGCCCTCGGTGCAGTGCAGACACACTCAGTGCTCTGTGGTGTCAGTGACTCCTGCACCCACTGCTGAGCCCTTGCAGCTCTTTGGGATCAGTGAATATTTCCTCCCAAAGCACCTGCCATTACAGAATTTTAATTCTCAGCTGGCACATTTCACGGGACTTGTTGAACTGTTAGGAGAAGAAAGTCGCAGTGCTGGCAGTGTAAGTTTGCTTGGTTTAGTGATTTGGCACCTCCAGTGCTATCCCAGAGCAGGCAGTGGCTATTCCAGAAAAGCAGGGGAATAAAAGACAGAGAATAATATATTTTTAGCCATCATTACAGGCTGTACAAAATACAGGGAAGAATATCCACAGAGGGGAGGCCAATGGAAGGGGATAACTGCACTGTAAGGTTTCCTCCTGGTCAGACACCTCAGTCTGTGCATGAAAAGTGATGGTCAAAACCCCACAACCTGAAATACTGCTTTTTAAAATCTTCCTTTTTAAATCACTGAAGATGTGAATTGCTCAGGCAAAGGTGAGCTACTTGCCTGCCAACTCACTCCAAGAGTTTCCTGCGTTGATTTGCTGCATTTGCTTCTTTTCATGAATGAGAAAAGAGGAAATCTAATGTTCAGCCTTATCATCTTGTCAATTTAATTGCTGTCTATTTTAATGTTATCACTTATCATTTGTTACTAATTAATAGAAGTAACATGATTACACCTTTTATTTTTCCTTATTTTTCAGTGAGAAGCTGGATGGAGAAGCTGAAAGATAAGGTAGGAGGGTCAGTGTTTCAGTTCCTTTCCAAGCAAAGCCACTTTTACTTGCAGGAATAAATAAATTCTTGTCAGTGCAGTTCTTTAGCTCTACACAGACAGTTGAGAAAAGGCTTAAAATTTTGTCTGGGAGGCAAATGAACCAGGTGCTGCTGGTATGGAGTGGTGTGAATCCACAACAAACCCCTGATGGGTTGTAAATAAGGGCAGGACAGACAGAAGTGTTTGATTGATTTCTCTGCACCAGAAAATGACCTTGTCAGATAACCCGAGTCACTTTTTTTATTTCCCCTTAATTTACAGAATAGTTTTGGTTGGAAAGGACCTTTGGAAGTCCATCTAGTCCAACCCCTCTGCACTGGGTTATCTTCCACCAGATCAGGATCAGGTTGCTTAGGACCCTGTCTAACCTGACCTGGGATGTTTCCAGGGACCCCAGGGTAAAGAACTTAGTTCCACCCCTTTTTTCCAAGTGCTAAGCTCAGTTCTGGATCCAAATCAAGAGGGTGTGGTGCTGCTCTCAGGTGAGAGGCTGCATGCCATGCCAGTGCCTCTGGATGAGGCCTTTTCTACATCCACATGCTGCAAATCCCTGGAAGGAGAATGATCAAACACAGTAAACCTGACAAGGTAACAGACCCTGGTCATTCCTCCCTGCCATCACAGGGGGCTGGTCCATGGAATCAGGAGTTGTGCCAGCCACAGGCAGTGATGGCTTTTTAAGCTCTGCTGCCCCGGAGCAAATATTGACATTTCAGAATGGTTGTGAAGCCTTCCAAGTGTTGTGTTGCTGACAGCAGAGCCATGAAGCTGACAATGAGGTGACAGCAAGAACATTTCATGACTCAACAGGCCTTGGAAATTCTTGAACAGGATCAGAGTCAGTAGAAACAAAAACCATCACAAGGAGTGGGGGTGATCTCTGAAAACATCTCTGAGCTTAGGCAGACTCACCCAACCAGCCCAGCCTTCCCACGTGGTCCACACCAAATTTCAGCAGCACTTCCACCATCAAGTCAGAGCAGAGAAACAGGGGCTGGGTGTCTGTTTTTCCAGGACTGGGGAGTGGGAGGGTTTAAGGTGGGTTCCTTGTTGAGTTGCCTTTCTGCCTGCACTAGGAAGGAGGCAAGTCTAGAGCAAGCTCTGCTCATGGCAGAGCTCCTTGGCCTGGGATTCATCCAGAGCAGATGCTGAAAGGACAGAGAATGGTTTTCCCAGCGAAGGTAAAGGGTAGCCATGAGGCTGGTTGTGTGCCTGGAGGGATTGCAGCATGCACAGGTCACCTGCTCCTGCCAGCACGTGGCACAGCACAAGCTTGGGGACATCAGGGTCTTCTCACTGGAGCTGTAGCTCTCACGTCTTTCCTCTTGTCACCTTGTTGGCCACCTCTGTCCTTCCCTGTTGCAGAGGGGCTGAATGTTCCTGTCTCCAGCAGAGCTCTGGAGAGCCTGAACCTCGTGCAGGCAGACCCTGGACCATGTGGCAGTGCCCAGGTGTCACTGAGGATCCACTGGTGTCCACTTCAAAGAGAGACTCACTCCTGAGCCACCTCCCTCCTGTGGGGAACGGCAGATGTTTCACCTGGCTCACATTTTTCATTAGAAAAGCCCAACAAAAAACACTCCCCCCCAGCCCACTCCCAACCAGCTGCTGGTGTAGCAAATCACTTGCAAATTAACCTGTTCACCCCATTCCCTCCTCTTCCTAGCTGAGTTTGTCAGCTCCAGTCTTATGTGCCCCTCTCATTTGCCCCTAGCCTGTTTTATAATCCCTCCATCCAGAAGAGGATTCCTGCACACAATGGCCCATCCCTAGGAGATTTGTCCTTCCCTGTCCCTCAGGGACTGTGGGACCAGCAGCACAGGGTCAGGGACAGATTTATGTCTGGTCTCCTGCAATCACTGTGCAAATGCTGCATTTGGTGTGGCAAATAACGCACATGAAGTTCCTCTCAAGTTCTCTTGCTGTTATCTCAAAGCCAGCAGGGCCAGGAAGGTCATGAGCATGGATTGAGTGTATTAAAAGCGTCCCTAAAGAAGATACATCTTCCCTGTCAAGGGGTAAAAATGTGACTTTGACCTGTGAAATGGGGTTTTCTATCAGGAAAGTGCAGAAGCCCTCAGAAGTTGGGCTGCAAGACACAGAAGGGGCTGGATTTGTGTCACATCACAGGGTTTTGGGGTATAAAACATTGATCTGGGGGAAACCTGGAAAAGGCCATGGGCTGGTTAGGTGTGATAAAGGCTCACAGACAGGCTGAGGAGTTCATTGTGATTTCTGACATGATAACTCAACTGGGCAGCAGCTAAAAGCCATTTGCAGCCTCCCCTCACTACCCATGCCAGCAGCAAAGTTCCAGAAATAGAAAACTCCACACTGCACTAATTAGGTCACCCAATTAAGGCACCTTAATTGCCTCACAGAGACACAGCCTTCAGCTGTGTCCTGACTAGCCTTCTTTTTTGGGAGCTGGGCTCAGGGATGCTGCCCTTTCCCAGCACCTGAGCTGAATAGGGCTGGCTTTTCTGGGAGGGTGTTCAGGGAGTCTGAAGGATGCAGCTGAAGATCCCTCAAGCTTTGGGATCCAGACACAGAGCTGTTACTATTTACAGCACTGAGTAGGATCTGGAGGGGCTTAGGGGAGCAAACCAGCCCTCCTTGGTATTGTGCCTGCCCCAGGTGGACGCAGTTATTTTCATTCTCCAGGTAAGTGTACAAAAGCAGGGTAGTGCAGCTGAATAGCTCTGTTTTTTTTTTCTTTCCCCTGCCACTGAGTGGATTATGGAAGAGAAGTAATTATGGTGTGTGTGCTGTGTTGTATTTTGAGAGCACAGATGAAGACAAGTGGTTGTAAGCAATGGGCTGAGGCTCGCTTGGAGCTGTCTGATAGTCCTCAGAATTGGTGCCTGTGTCCCTTGGCAGGTGTAAAATCTATTTTGGGGGCTGTAGCAGGCAAAGGATGAAGCTATAGTGACACAGCAGAGGACTCTGGCTGCAGTGTGGGGAGAGGCAGAGCTACAGAGGGGACAGCCAGGCTGTACCTGCCTCCTTTGCAACACTGAGCCCACCTGCCCAAATTAGGTGAGGATTCTCAAGCAATCTGGCACTTTAAAACTTACATTCCTTTTCATTTCAAGCAGTAAAATATAAAATATCAAGCACTTGGGAATATTTTCCTAAGGATTGAAGGCATTTAGGTGTGTAATTTTAGATTATTCATGCTGTCTGTATTTTTTTTTTTAACGGGCAGTGCAAACATACAGATCACAGCGATTGAATTAGGGCTGGTTTGCTTTTGCTGTGCACCCACATTCCCCAGCTGAAGGTGTGTGTGCCCTCCCTCTCTGTCATCACCCTGCTGCCATGCAGGGGACCCCTTCCCATGCAAAGCCAAAGTGTTTGGCTCAGCAATTTTAAGTACAAAACCAAGGAGGCCTTGGAGTGGCTCGAGATCACCTTCCTTTGGCAGCCAAGGTTTTCCTTCACACCTGCATCCCTACTGAGGCACTTCACCCCAGCACTCACCCAAATTATTCCCTCTCCTAAAGGCAGGCAAGCACTGCAGGGTCTCAGGTGTCACCAGTAAAGATCTGTCAGGAAAAGCTGAGTTGCTCCTGGAGTGGAGTTGGTTGGGGCTTGCTTAGTCCTTGGAAACAGGAAGGTGATGGCGGCTCAAATCCAAAAAACCTTGAGGAAACCAATGTAGGGATATACTGCAGTCCTTAACTGGTGAAAATGGCTCTGAAAGGATGGTTTTGGGGAGTGTTGCTCTGCTCCTCTCTTTTCCATTTAGGCAGGATACATGTCGGGGATGCTGGTTCCTGTGGGAGTGGGAATAGCCGGAGCCCTCTTCATCCTGGGAGCCCTCTACAGCATTAAGATCATGAATCGCCGGAGGAGAAACGGCTCAAAGAGACACAAAAGGAAGGTATGGAACCTGCCAGGGAAAAGTATGGAAACTGTGAGCCCTTCTGGCTGTAAACACGGCCTGGGTAGGGTCTGTGTGAGCTGGAGTGTCCTGGGCACCTTGGTTACGGGATGGGGGCATCCGAATTCTCTTTGTTTTGTTCCTTTTGGCACGTGGACTTCTCTGACGTTTGTTTTCCTCCCCCAGCAGAGGGAATTTAACAGCATGCAGGACCGAGTCATGCTCTTGGCCGACAGCTCTGAAGATGAATTTTGAGTGGAACTGCAGTGCCCTTGGGAGAGCCCGTGACTTTTCAGAGGAGGGAGGGAGGGGGAGAGGGGGAGAAGAAGAGCAAGTGACTTTTCTGCTGCTCCCTCGGCTGCCCCGGGCAGGGGTGGTGTCCCCAGCCGAATGACAATGACAATGCTATGCTCTACGTGTGCCACCCGTGATGTTTGTTTTGATACAGTAGTGGAGATCTCACACTCGCCCCCGGCGCCTCATTCAGAGCCACAGCTGGAGCTGATCCATGTGGATGATTATTTTCCTCTCGCCCTGGTGTACTGTTTTGGTCCTGGCTGGCAGTAATCTAATCATAACAATAGCTCTCACCCATCCCAGGAATGGAAATCTTTACTGTGAATGACTTCTGTCCAATTCATTTTAAATGTTACATTACCTGAGCTAGAGTTTGTTAGTGCTAAGATTAGCTGCTCTGCTTAATTAATGAGTTGTAAGCCTGAACTGTATCCTTGGCTGCCTGAGAAGTGCCCATGTACAGGGTTCTATGGTACAGTTTGAAGCACATTTTTGCCCCCACTCTCACCCCTTTCTTCCTTCAGCTCTGCTGCACACTGCTTGGAGACACACAGGAATGGCCTCAGCACTTGATTCCACCACAGAATTCCTTGTCCATTTTCAACCAGCACTGTCTGTTACAGCACAATAAATACCAGCGCTCACCTGCTGACGGGTGCTCTTGCCTGGATCTCTTGGCTTTTGGTCAGTGTGCAAGGAGGTGAGAGAAGAGGCAGGTCAGAGACTTCCCCAGCTTCTGCCTCCTGCTGGAAGGACACTAGCTCCAGGTTCATCTCTTTGCAAGGCTGCATTCCCATTGGGATGAGAGTTGGAGCCTCTGTACCCCTTTACCCCACTGGAAAATGCTTTTTCAGCCCCTGAAAGCTGTGTGAGCAACAGGACCTTTGGGGGGATCTGGATGGGTCTTGTCTCACAGAATCACAGAATGGATTGGGTTGGAAGGGATTTTCAAGCGACCTAGTTCCAACCNATGGTTTGGGTTGGAAGGGATTTTCAAGGGACCTGGTTCCAACCCAGACACCTTCCACTAGACCAGGTTGCTCCAAGCCTCATCCGGTCTGGCCTGGAAAACTTCCAGAAATGGGGCAGCCACGGATTTCCTGGACAACTGGTCTCCAAACCAGGGAATACAGAAAGGCATTGAGGGTTGGGGAGCAGTTGGCAGTCACTGTTGAAGGATTTGTGGCTAATAGTGGGAAAATAGCAAGAACTGGAGAGATGTCAGCTGTGGAGGGTGAGATGACCACACTGGGAACCCTGGGCTGTAGGGAGAAAGGTGGATTCACAGCACAGATGGATGCAGGGGGTTGTGGAGGTGCCCTTTTAGTCCTGAGTACTGAGGGAGACAGTGCTTGAGGTGTCACAGGCATTGAGCAGGGGAGAATAATGTAGCTTTGCCCAGAAATGCTGTCAAAATAGCCAGGAAAAGGGCTGCACTATTGATCTCTGCTTCCCACCGTGGAATTACTTCAATCTGACATGCAAAACATCCACATTTCTGAGGTGGGAATCACTGTTCTGTGGGGAATCATCCTTCCTGCAAGGAACAGTGACTGTTGCCAGAGGAGAACTGATCAGAAAAGTGAGGGCAGAGCACACACCTGCTGAGATTAAATCCCACTGAGCCTTTGGAGAAGTGAGAGGGAGGGGAGGTTGAAGAGGGGCAGGAGTAGGATTTGTTCCCTGTGAAGGTGGAAAGGCCTGACAGATGGTGAGCAAGTGTCTTGTGGAAGTGTCAGTAGGATTGCAAGGCAGAGAGGACATTCAGAAGACCCCCCTGAGGTGAGCTCTCTCTTGAGATGGTCAGGGCCTGCTCTGGACATTAAATCATCAGATGTGGTGATCAACTCTGAACAGCCACTGTCATCAGAGCCCAGGCACCCTCCTGTGAGCCCGTGACACCCACTGGGTCACCTGGACAAGGACAAGTGGGACAACCTTGGTTCCAAAATGCTGCTCTAATGCTCAGTCTTCCAGTCCAACAGCTGTGTGTGGAACCTCAGTCATTCATCCTGCTGGCTGCATGGGGAGCAGGTTGGGGACACAACATTTTGGGGGGAGTCTTCATACCCTAATCCCTTCAGGAGAGTCCTCCCCAGACAGGGCTCCACAGTGCATTTTTTCCTTTTTCTTCCTGCAACTTCAATCAGGAGGATTTTGCCTTGCAAAAAAAGCAGCCCCACATCTTTGACAGGCGCTGACTGGCAATACACCATGAAATCCAAAATTAGGGCCTCTTTCTCACATAGTATAGTGGTCACTCCAAGTTAAGATGAAGTTTTCCCTCCAGACTGATCTCTCCCTATTTCCTTCTCCCTCCTAAGTCTGTTGGAGCTTGGGAAGTGTTAAGAGTCCAGGTGATCATTCCTGGCTGTCTTCCAGTATTGGGAATTGGGAAATACTGACCCTTGGGCTCTTTGGTGATTTGTTCCTGGTAAGGCATGGTGGGGATTGCAAAGTGGATTTCTGATAAAATATCTGATAAAACACAGAGCTGCTGGGTCAGTCAGGAGGAGGAGGAGGAGGAGGAGGGATGGCTGAGGAAGGCTGGATTAAGTACCCCAGCTCTGGCAGCTCCAGGAGGATCCTTATGGATGGTTTGTCAGTTTGATGCATTGGGAAGGCGGGTGGGGAGGTGCTGTGGCTTTTTGTCGTGCTAATAAATCCCCAGTTTGGGAAACGAGGCCTTTCTGCAGGGGCAATCAGTTTCCCTGTCTCTCTTCTCCCTCTCCAGCATAATGAACTTGAGGAATTAAAGGCAACACTGCCAATTAGAATGGTGAAAGTGGGGTTTCACTGCATCTGTGGGGGCCTCTGGTGTCCTCAGAACCAGAGTTCCCTCAGAGAGGACGTGGCAGGGATGGCTTGGGTGCTGGTAAGTGGACAAGGAAGGGAGGCCCAGTTTCATGCCCAGTTCAGTGTGGGCTCTCTGATCTCTGCTGGAGACAGGCTTAGGAGTTAGGTGGATTTCCCAAAGGTTTTTCTTGTGATCTGTCTGCACTGGCAGGCCTGACTCTGCCTCTGAAATCCTTCACCCAAGGATGAGACCTGGGCAGCTTCCCGAGCTGCCCAGCAGTGCAGAGATGCCAAGTGATGGCCACTGGGAGTGGAGGTTTCTGTTTCTATTGTGGAATAGCTGGTTTTGGTCAGCCCTGGAGGGTCCCCATGTGTTCAGCTTAACCTGGAAGCAAGGTGGACAGTCAGAACCAGCCTTGGCTCCAGGGAAGCTTGCAGCTCTGTTTCCTGCAGTGCCCTTGGCATCAATGGAGTGTCTGCAGGTCCTGGCAGCACAGGCACCACTCAGCCCCTTCCCTCCTCATTCAAGACCAATAGCCTTCGGATTGGGCTCATAAAAATATTCTCTGCACAGCTCCTGGAGTTTGATTCATTCCCTTGAAGAGCTCAAATGGCAGCAGGGAGAGGACGGGGGGTTCAGGGGGGAACTGAAGCTCCAGTGGCCTAAAGCTGCTGATTTAATCTTTACCTCTGCCTTGCCAAACCAGCAGATTCTTTTGGAAGAGGCAGGGCAAGGAAAGCAGCCAAGAAAGGCCCACCTCATCCTCCTTGCAGTGAACTGCAAGCCCCTGAGTGCTGAGGGTGGTGACATTGGCACGGCAATGTCACTGCAGCAGTAACAACCCTTGGACTCCACACAGGGTGAGACACTCACCTCCCTTTTGCATTTTCCTGATAGCACAAGCCAGAATTTCACTGTAGGCACTGCACAGCAGCTTTGGCATCTCCAGTCCCATTTCTGACAAGAGGAACCAGCCTGCCTGGCAGCTCTTGCCCTGATGGAATGCACCTCCACCACACAGCTGCTGATCCCTGGAGGTGTCTCTGAGGCCAGAAGTTCACCCTGGTGAGGCTTCTCTGGACTGCACTGCTTCCACAGAGCTGTGTGAGCAGCAGTCCTCGTGCTTCCTTGTGGTTTTCTATTTTGGACAGGAGCAACTCCTCATCCTGTAACTGTGGAATGTAGCACTTTGTTAAATGAAAGCATTGGGAAATAAAAAGCTGTCCATCATAGCTGACTTTAAGTGCCTCGTCTCCCTGATCTGTGCTTCATTCAGCGTCTCAGGCAAAGCTGGGGAGTGATGCTTGGAAGACTTGAGTGTTGTGTTTCTTTCTCCAGGCTGCATGGTCAATGCAAGGACCCAGGCTGGGCTTGCAGGGGCCATAGGAGCTGTGGGGAACCTCAGCCTGGCACTTTTTGGGTAGGATTTACCTGGAAGTAGGTGTTTGCTATAGGCTGTGATGAGCAACACCCCAAAGTCCCTTGGTTTGCAGTGGCAGCAGTGACCCCCAACACACAGTGACATATTTGTGCACACCAGGACATTTTTTTCTTCTTGTTTTGTCCTGTTTCTCATTTGTCTGTGCACTGATCTTCCAATACCCCAGTAACAAAATGCCTGCCTGCCCTTCTCCCATCTTCCTCCACTAACAAGGACTATTTGTCACCGTGTGTATTTTCTCTAATGGAAAATGGCTTGTTCAAAACAAGAAATTCCCAGGGAAATAGCTGCTTGGGGATTGCATGAACACATTCTTTGCTAATTGGTAGTTGCCAAAAACAATCTGTATATTCATGAAGCTGTTTGCTGCACTGCTGGCTTTTTCCAATGAAAAAACAAGACCTGCTGAAAGAAGATAAACAATGACAATGTTTTTTTTTCCCCTATTTCCTTAGGAAATTACTTTCTGTGATCTGATCTCGCTGCCTCACTCTGAGCCTCTGTCTATCAACTGCTCTCCTTCTGATGTCCCTGACTCTGCCAACCAAGCCAGGGGTTTGTGAAAATGGGGGGAGAGAAGAGACCATAATTAAAAAAAACCAAAAAAACCCAAAAAACCAAGAAAAGTGTGTGTGGAGCTGTTGAGAGGCTGCAGAAGTCCTGCATTTTCAGCATTTCTGTGTGGCTTGATGGAGAAAATGAGCTGGATGTCTTGGAAATCTTTGGGGTTCCTGCCCTGTGTGGGTTCCTTGGGCTGTGAACAAAGCACAAGGATGAGTCTGGCACAGGGCTCAGCCTATTTTAGTCATGAGCAGGACACTGTGCAGAGCTGCACAGACAGCCCAGCTTGGGGTTGTTTTCATCAATATATTTGGGAAGGACAAACCAAAGGCATTCCCTGCATGTTCTGGTGGTAAAGGCACACGCCAGGATCTGTGCTCAGGGCCAAGGACAAAAAACCTCCTTTACTTTGAGGCAAATCTCATCCTTCCTCCTGTGAAACCCCCTGCACATGTGGGGGTCGCAAAGGCTGGACCTCATGGGCAGAACTTCAGTGCACAGGGATGTTCACTCTCAGCTTCCCTAAGGCTTACAGAGGTTTCCCTTTTTTTCCCCCCCACTGTTGATGCCATCCCAAGGGAAGGATCCGGGTCTCAGCCAGTAGCAGGGAGTCAACAGAGATGTTCCCAGCAGAAAAGTTTACTTTCTTAATGATAAGTGCTGGTCACTCAGTGCTCCACATGATATTTGCAACCCAAGTTTTCCACCTCCCAGGCACTACAGTTTTTCCTAATTTACTTTAAGTCTTTTTGGCTTAGGTCTTAGTCTGATTTCCTGGTAAAAATCTCTTGCCAGAGCAGTGGAAATGTGCCACGCTCTCCTCCTGTCCAGAAAAAGCTTCTGAGCATTGGCTGAAAGATCATAGTCAGCAGAGCCTTGATGTCCAGGCAGGAATATTCATGGGTGAGGGGGAATTGTTCTCTTCTCCCTAGTCACAAGGCATAGGACAAGGGCAAATGACTTCATGTTGCACCACTGGAGGTTTAGGTTGGATATGAGGAAAAATTCCTTTACAAGAAGAGTTGTTAAGCACTGGCACAGCTTCCCAGGGCAGTGGTGGAGTCCCCATCCCTGGAGGGATTTTAAAGCCATGTGGATGTGACACCTGGGGACAGGGTTAGGAGTGGCCTTGGCAGTGCTGGGGGAATGGTTGGACTTGATCTCAGAGGTCTTTTCCAACCTGAATGATTCTGTGGTTCTCTGACACTAAAAAAGTTGCCAAAGACCTGAGCAGCTCCTGCTCCTACTGGGCTGCAGCTGGGCTGTGGAGGGGCATAAATGGAGATTAATGGCAGCTTTTGACTGTCCTTTTCCAAAAATATCCCCAGAAAACTCCTGGGTCTTGCACATTGTGCATGAAGAGAAATGTTTACCTCTGTGTTGGGCCAGCACTGGGGAGCAGAGATGTGCTTTTAATAATTTTCCAAATCTTTAATCCAAAGTGATTGGAAGGGTAAACTACAGTCAATGAGGCTCTTCACTAAGGATTTCATTTCATCTGAGGCAGAGGAAATGGAACTGGGCAACAAAAGAGGCTGATATTAACAGATTTTTTTTTTCTTTAATGGAGGGAAATTTTGTAGTCTGTTAAAAAAAAATTAAATCCCTGCAAAAAAAGTGACCATACTCATATAAAGGAAATTCAGAATTAAATCAAGAGTGTCTGATGTAAATTTAAAACATCTTCTCTTACACAAGCAAAGTCTCAATAATGAAAACATTTGCCAGAATCAAGCTGTAACCTGACCTGGGATTTGCAGTCAAAATGTTTAGATCACTGGATTTAACTGTACTTTAGATCAAGAAGCTGAAAAATCCTTATTTTAAATTATTTGTCAAGTAGATTTTTTTTTTTTTCAATTTTAGCTCTTTACCCAAGGTTCATTCTTGCTGGTCAATATGCCCTTTAAAAGTTATTGATTTGCCTCTGGAAGTCATCTGCCCATGGAGCTGTGCTTTATTCTTTCCATAACTTAATCTGAAGTTATGGAAGCAATTTCAGGGTTTCTGATCTAATTTTTTTTCCTTATTTATACTTTGCATTTTTAATATTTTAAAAAAATTAGCAAGTAACAGTCTTCCATTCCAGTGACTTATTGCATTACATTCCTGTCTGGTTAAATCTCACTTGGATACAGGCTGAAATTCTGCCGAAATACCCAGAAATTGGATTTTTGTTACAAGAGCAGCAGCAGGGCTGCAGAGCGGGAGCTGCACTGTGGCGTGAACATCCAGGATGGGTTTGTGGTGACAAACAAGGTAATTTGGGCACAAGGAGCTGAGGAGGGTTGTAGTTTGTGAGATTAAATAACACACCAGCAATGTCAGTCTTGCATCCCAGAGCTGCCCCCACTTCAGCAGGAGCAGGAGTGAAGAGTTAACTGGAAAAAAATTGATATCATATTCAAGACACAACTGTGGCCGAGGAGACCTGCATAAAAAAAATACTCTAGTCTTGGGTTTAAAATGGAAAGGAGGGAGGTAGTAAAATGCATCATTGAATCCAGGCTGGAATGAGGGAAAGCTGAGCTATGCCTCAGTGCTGGGCATGTGGAATTTATTTATGGACAGGAGGGTGCCAGGTCTGCAGCTCCTCTGGACCATGGATTGCATGACAAACGGTGGCAGAGGTTTGTTGGGTGTTTTGTCCTTGCTGAAAGTGACAGAAAAAGCTCCCAAAGCCACCATGGCTCACAGGATCTGCCTGTTGGGCAGGAGGTCATTGCCAGGGGCCTGCAGGAGGGAGATGCACAACCCAGGGAAGACTTTCCTCTAGAATTGAAAGTGAAGAATGTGGCTTAATAGCATGAAGAACAAAAGGCTGATCAAGGGATTTGGCTGCTTGTAAGCTATACAGCATCTATTAAAAAGAAGTATTTAATTGGATATTTGTTTTGTTGTCAGTATGCTGGGCTTAAAAATAGACAACTATTACCCTGAAACATCTGAGTGTGGAAAGGAGAGGAGGCAGTGGAAATACTGAGGCAGAAGAGACATGGGGGGATTTTTTTTTTTTTTTCCTGAATAGCAGAGTACAGACTTTGAGGAGACAGGAAACAGGAGAAACATAATTTCACATTTACCTTATAACAAAGCAACGTGCTGTGAGCCATCTCAGGGCTTGTGGTACTGAATAGCACCCACGTTATTAGAATCTGCACAAGACTCTTCTGGATCCCCCAGCCTGACAGAAACCTGGAGCTAAAATCTCAGTGTGGATTGCTTGTGAGCCTCCCTGCCATGGCAAACCCCGAGCCCTGACACTGGTGCTCATGAGAAAACCAGTTTGGGAATTTTCTGGGGAAGAGGGATCTCAGCTGACACTATGAAAATAAAATGTTAGTGTGGTTTTATGGGCTGAGCATTGAATCTGAAGAATGGTGAAGGGAAGGCTCTTGCTTACCTGGCTGTTCTTGAGGTTATAAACCCATGGCCACTGCTTGTAAGACAAAATTGAGGCAATATATGCAGTTTTGGGTCTAGTCAGCACAAATGAGTGTGTAAGACATCAAAAATTGATGCAGTGGAGAAGGAAGTGGTGCAGTGATCAGCCTGGATTTAGCAGGTGAACCTGAGCACTGGGAATGCCACAGATTAATTAAAATCTGCATCCAGCAAACCCAGGGACATTGCCACGGAGCTAGCTGGACCTGCCACCTTTCAGGCAGTGATGGAAATGTTTGCATGGCCAGGTAACTACAAGAGGCACTGCAAGTGTGAAGTGTCTGGGCAGGAACACCTTCCACAAATTCATTTTAAGTTGATTTAAGAGATGGGGAGAGCATGCCCTGGATAGATAAAAGTACCTGACAGAGATTTGGCCATGGCTGAGCATCCTGGCAGGTCTTGTGCTATTTGGGAGGAGGGAAACTTGTTTCAGGAGACAAAAGGGATGTGTCTGCTCTCAGGAGAGCAGCAGGGCATGAGAGGCCAAGCCCTGGCTGGGATGTAGAGCCTGAAGGTCCCATCCCACAAGATTTGTAGGTGATCCAATGCCAAATTAATTCCATCAGCCTTGGTTTTTCCTTTTTTAAGAGGGCAAATGGCTCCTCTGACATGCTCATGTCCATCTGCCCATGACAGTCAGTGCTGCACGGTGCTTTTCCTAAATGGAAGTGCAGTGTCAGAAGACAAGAACGTTTTTCTCTGCAGTTTGTTTATTGAAGTGTCCAAAGACCAAACTGAGCACAGATTAATTTTATTTTTTCCTAAAGCAAATAGCCACCTCATCACAGGGTGGGCAAGGTGCAAAACACCTTCAGCCCCATACCTTCCTCCTGTGCTTCCTCCTCTGGAGGGAGCTGAAGAAACAGCTGAGACCTGGGCATGGCAGAGCCCACGATCATTTCTCCAAGTCCTTTTGCCCATTTGCCTCCACCCTGCAGATCATTCAGCATGAAGAAAGCAATTTTTTGCCTTTGATACTGAGAGCAGGGAGAGGGGTAATTGGAACCTGGGAGGCTCAGGAGCTGTTGAGCCATCTCAGCCCTCCAGGTCTCTGATGTGCTGTAAAGGCAGAGAGGAGTTACAATTACTACCCATTACTTGCCCTGGATGATGATTTATCTCGTAGCCACATGAAAGCAAAATCTCTCTGATCTGGTTCTTTTTTCCCCCCTCCCTGCACCTGATCAGGATGTGTCATATTTCAGATTAAAGGGATTTTCTTTGCCAGTGCTGAAGGAAAACCTGTGTGTGACGTTCGATTATTCTGTCCTTAAAAATAACATTCCCGCTAAGAAGGGAGTTGTTGCTCTGCTGGTGTCCCAAACTGGATGCTGAAGTGGATACCTGGAGCATCTCATGAAGGACCACAGAGGAAATGGTTTGGTGGATCTTCTTGAAGCTCCTTTGGACGGGGAATGATGATTCATTTGTTGAGGAGTGACCTGGAATGCAGGAAATGAGGCTCGAGTTTCTTCTGTTGCTGCAGATGCATCAGGAAAATGAGTTACAGGCAGGACAACAAATTTAGTGGCTGCCCTGGGACATTTGGCCTTTGGCCAGAGTGTGGGAAATGTCCCACAAGGTCAGAACCCTTCACCATCCCCTCCCTGTGTGCTCTGGTCAATAACTGGCACTTCAGGATGAGATCTGGGAAGCCCTGATGGATAAAAGGAGCTAAATGGGGAGCTTTTGCCTTATTCTGGGATTGGTTTTATTTTTACTCAGGTGACTCCTCAAGAGCTGGGTCCTGAATTACTTCTTGGGAACAGGCAGCAGCCTCTACTGCATGTCATCTCAGCCCTGTAATAGCATTATACCTCTGGAAATAGCCACGATGTTCTAAACATGACATTTTCCCTTC
The DNA here is from genome assembly GCA_013399915.1 of Illadopsis cleaveri. Taxonomy (NCBI): domain Eukaryota; kingdom Metazoa; phylum Chordata; class Aves; order Passeriformes; family Timaliidae; genus Illadopsis; species Illadopsis cleaveri. The sequence continues at coordinate 206,363 of VXBB01002168.1, read as the reverse complement.
TTTTCATGGAGCATAATAGCACATCACAGGCGTGGGCTGCATGAGAAACCCTCCTGGCAAGCGGCAGTGCCACTGATGGGGAGGATCGTGCCTGTGATGTCTCTTTGTCTGCTGCTCCCCTCCAACTCCTCTCTATTAACAGATGCTTTTCAAGGCAAAGAGAGAGGCTGCACATAACCCGAACTCCCACCGCTTCAAGGCAAATCAGCCCCTTTTCTTTCAGCAGCTTGTTGGAAGTGCAAGTCACAGACTTGCCAAGTCTCACACACAGAGCAGGGAGAGCTGAGCTGCCTCTTGTTTCTCCCCCTGGCTCATCCAGCATCCCTCACTCCACTGCAGATTCAGCTGATTTGGGATCCACGGCGGTGCCGAGGCAGAGGGGAGGTGGTGGCCTGGGGGGTTCCCTTCATGGAACAGTTTGGGTGGTGACATGGTGTCATAAAATCACAAATCACAGAATGGTTTGGATTGGAAGGGACGTTAAAGCTCATCCAGTTCCCCCCCCTGCCATGGGCAGGGACACCTTCCACTATCCCAGGTTGTTTCAAGGCCCATCCAAGCTGTCCTGGAACACTTCCAGGGGTGGGTCAGCCACAACTTTTCTGGGCAAGAAAATAATGGTTTCTGCTCTAGAGATGCTTGAGATGATCTGTAGGACCAGATGTAAGAGAGGGGAAAAGTCCCAGGAAAAAATAAGGATGTTGGTCCAGCATGGGTTTTACTCCTCTGTCACAGAAGAATTTCAGCCTGGGCCTGGAGAGCTTTGGTGTCACTGAGGCTGTGAGTGCTGTTTGTGTTTCAGGGCACAGAAAACACCCTGGATCTGAACATGGATCAGAAGATGCTGCTGAGGAGCAGCTTGTCTCAATCAGAGATGCTCTGTTGCTCTACTGAAGAAGTGAAAGCAGAATCTCTCTGATCCCACACTTGGGATGTTGCAGCAGGATGTCACCAAATGCTGTCATGGCCACAGAGCCTGTTCACACTGTCCTTGCAGCCCATCTGTCAATTTGTGGTGCCTCCTGGTGAGGCTGGGGACTGAACCATTGTTTCAATGCTCTATTCAAAAGCACAGAGTCCTTTCCAAAATAGTAATGGCTGCAAATGCAATAATTTGCTGGACACAGACAAGAAGAGGCACCTAACTGCCTATACAGGACATGATGTCCACCAGTAGCTCTGGAGTCGATAGATCAAATGCTGCTGTGACCTGCTCTGCTGTGACAGCTGAGCATTTCCCTGAGAGCATGCACATTACATTTTTTAAAATAGATATGGCTGTGCCTGCTCAGAAGGTAAAAGGATTTTATTTTGCTGTTCTTAAAAACCTGCCAAGTGCCAGGGGAGTGTCTTGGTTTAGGACAAATTAGAAGAAAAATCACAGCTGGGATTGTGAGGTGTTGAGCTGGCAGGAGCAGCAGAGGACTCAGGTCCTGTCAGTGCTGAGCTTCATCCATGGTGAGAGAAATGAATTGATCCGTGGTTGTGAGGGAAGATAAAGCAGAGAGCTGCACTTTGAGGTCACCTCTCATGGCTGAAGGTGTGGGGCCTCCTTACAGGGCTGAGACAGGGTGAGTTTGTCCTGTGAAGGGAACCTGTGGAGAACAAAAAGCTGCTGAGTGAACGTGTTGCAATTTCAAATCACCACTGTGGAGCCCAAACTGGATTATCATGGTAGAACAGAGCAGGCAGCATTTTTTTTTTTTTCCACAGGATTGATTTCTGTAAGCTGCAATCTTATGGATATATTGTTTCTTTAGAATGATTGGAGGTGCATCTTCTCTCCTGCTAGGATTTTACCATAAAAACTTTGCCAAGTTTGTGGCATTACTCATGATTACTTCAGGTGAGGCAAAGGGAGAGGTGGCTGCAGCACTACCAACACATTTCCATTGAGCAGCCTTAGGTCTCCAGTTGTTTATAATTAGAAGCAAACCATTATCCAGATTTTTCAGATGGAGAAAGCGAGTTGTGTCTTGGTGAAAACCTTCTCAGAGTTTATTTGGCAGAGGTGGAAATAGCTCAATGGGTTTGCAACAACACTGCCACAGTTCAAATGTGTGCAAAGACCAAGAATATCCAAATGTGAAATTAAATCACTAGTGTGAAGAACTGAAATTCAAGGAGTCATAGCAGCAAAAATCAATCAAGGATCAGCTTTATTCATATAGTAACCGGAACAGGCATAAAATTGCAAACAGGTTCTTAGAAATGTTGTCCAGGGGTGGTTACATGCTGTGATGATTGATGGGTTGAATTCTTAATACTCCCTTTGGGTTTACTATAAGCTGCTCACACTTATTATAGATCTACTATATTTAATTTTGTTACCAAGTTAATTGTATTTTCCCTAAGAGCTCCAGCAGCCTGCTGTGTATTTCTGTGTCTTTGCCAATGAACTGCTCCACTTATTGGCTAATAACTGACTGTAAGAATTTTTCTTTATAAATGCAGTCTCCTTAAATGTTTCTGGTAACGTGGTCTGCATAAGTATTCTCCTGGCTTCTCTTTCAGTTTGCTTTGCTCTGAGCACAGCAATACTTTGAGCTACTTAAAGGTTTAGTGCCCCTTTGTCATATTTACTATCAGGATCTGAACTGCAAATAGAAAAATGACTGGTTTGTAAAAGCCACTCTAATTGCTCCCAAATCTCCCTTAGTGCAAGTGAATCTTGAAACAAAGGCTTAGAAAGACTGCTTTTTGTCAAACTGTGCAGTGTAGCTTGGAAATACTAGGCAAATAGCCAGGGAAGCAAGGAAAAACAGCCTTTCAGTACCTAAAGGGGCTATGGGAGAGCTGAAGAGGGACTTTTGACAAGCATCTTTGCAGATCTGGCCTGGAGATCCAGTGGTTTATCCTTCCTTCACATCCCCTGTCCATGTAACCTCACCCTTTGCTGCCTAGGCTGCTGGAGTGGGTAATTAAATCTGAAATGAAAACCCATAAAGGATATAAATCATCCTCTGTAGACACACAAGGTACTTACAAAGGAGAATAAACTTTTAAGGGAGTCTATAAACTTAGGTTTATGTCCTGGTTTTGGCTGAGATAATTTCTTCTTAGTCCCTGGCTCTGCTTTGGATTCAGTAGGAGAATATAAGGTTGAATTCTTTATTTTCCATGGTGATAGTAGCTGTCCCTTGGGGAGAATCACTTTGATATCCTCCATCAGGAGCAATCTCAGGGACACAGGAGATCACACTGAGGACAAGCACAGCTCTGGCAGCCTGGGAGGGGAACTTGGAAACAGCTGGACAAAGTTCTCTGGCCTCTGGCATGCACTATAAATGCATCTTTTGTTTCACAGCTGAGGAAGCCTGAGGCAAGAGGAGTTGAAATTTGGCCTAAAGTCACACTGGCAGCCAGACATTTCCCATGAGTCACAAATCATGGAAATTATTGTGATGCTTTCTAAGACTGTTTGTTTGTTTGTTTGTTTGTTGGTGGGTTTTTTTTTTTTTTTGTTTAACCTTCCTTGAAGTACCAGTTAGGACATGATGCTGAATGACTGGCATCTATTCAGGGTGTCATCAAGGATCCTTCCCTCAGGGTGGAGAAAAATGCAGGGGAAATGTTAAGTAAAGGCTCTTTAGATACTAACAAAATGGTAAAATGCAAGATGACATTCAAAGGTATTGTATACAGAAGAATATATCCTTACAAAGCATTCATAAAGGGAAGCTGTAAGTTGGCTGCTACAATCCAGAAAAGAAATCTTAAAAGCTGTGGCAATATTTCCAGAGGTGCTCAAAAATGAAAACAGCATGGGAGGGTTATTAGTAAGAGCAGATAACAAATCAGAAACCATCACTTGGCTTTTTCTGCACATCCACAGCGTGTCTGCATTAGGTTGTGTGCAGTGCTGCTCTTCCAGCTCAGAAAGGACATCTCAGATAAAACAAAGTGGAGAAAGGCACAGTGAAGGACATCAGAGATGGCCAAAGATATGGAACAACTTCTGAATGAGGAAAAGGGAAGTAAATAAGACCCTTCAGCCTGGAACAGAGATTAAAAGGGAGAGAATATGATGGAGTCATGTGAAAGCAACAGGAGCATGGAGAAGATTTAAGGGAGCAACACTGTTTCTCAGAATGAAGAGAAAAAGGGGCACTGTCAAGTGGTTAAGTAGGAGGTTTTAAAGCAGCAAAATAAATTTCCTTTCACAATATGCATTTTAATGTGAGGAACTTCATGTTGTAAGACTGTGTTTATAGCAATACCTACAGACATTCAGAAAAATCAGGGAAGAAAAGTCCTTTTAGAAGCAGCTTAGTAATCACAGAAAAACATCATGCCACCTGTCTGAGGCATTTGAATTAGGATGGGAGGAAGCACCCTATGGAACTGGTTATCTTTCTCCATTAATTGCAGCAGGAATGCAAAGGTTCAGTTTAGACTTAACAAGGATGTTTGGAACAGCTAAAGGAACGTGCCATAATTCTTCTCACCCTTTCTGACAAGTTCTCCTTGGAACTGACTTGCACAAGGCTTGTAGGAAGATAAATCCTTTCAGGTACAAGGTGAGGAGCCCAGCTTGTGATCGAGTCAGCAAAAAGCTGGATTCTCTGGCTCAGTGTTGGAAAAGCACAGGAACAGCAGCTGGTGGCCTGGAAAGATAAGAAGCAGTTCCAGAAGGGAGCAGAGAGAGGTGGAAGTGTTCAGAGTGGAGATGGCACAGGAGGAGGGACAGCCCAGCCCTTGGGTGCACAACTGGCATCGATTGTTGCTGACAATGAAAGGAATTGCAAGTGCTGGAAAGCCACGAGTGTCCCCTCAGCTTCCACAGCAATTCTGTGAATTACAGATTCCTCTGGGTTTGGTTTGATGTTCTTGTAATCTCTTAAGTACCATTTTGAGGCTGCTCTTCAAAGTGGCTGCTTGTATTTCTGTTTGGTTTTGTTGTTGTTGTTTTTTTAACACAGACACCATGTGTCTTTGCACCACATAATTTTGGTGTGGTTTCCCTCCTGTGTCTCACTGAGTGATGCTGTCCCAGAGGTTTTGGTCTCTCAGGCTCTGTTAAGGAGATTAATTTTTGCTCCAAGAAAGAACAACATTTGTTAGTGTTTCATTGGCAGGCAAGGCAACCAAAGCAGAAAGAGGGATGATGAGCAAGTTTCTTACCCCCTGTAGTCAGTGATTATCAGTGATTTGTTTTGTGAGGTTCACTCAGACTTTGATTTTGGGATGCCTTGAGCTCTCCAAATTGCCCCTGAAGACACTGAGAGCTGTGCCTTGAACACAGAAAGTGCTAAACCACAGCTAAACCACAGGAAAACTTTTGTCTCTCCACCTACTTCCCTGTGTGTAAAATGAGGGCTTTCCATGCTAGTGGTTGTTGTAAAGTCTAAAAAGTGATTTTGTTTGCAAAACTCCCTGTTTCTCCGGTGATGAGCATCCCAGAAAAGTCCCACAGGGAATAATTCATGTTCAGCTCAGTGCAGAGGTTTGGTGCTGTATGGGAAACAGGGGCTCAGCTCTCACACAGAGCATGGAAAAATAATGACTTGGTGTCCTGTCCCCACTGTGTCAGCAGCTCCAGGAGGTAAGAGACTTGCAGGGAAAATACTGTACAGTAATTTCATGGAATGTGGGCTTGGATTTGGGAGGATAGTTAAAAGCCAGCTTTGAGGTTCTGCTACTTTTTAAGCCTTGGAGATGTGAGAGGGGATGTGTGTGGAAGGAAGGATGGGGATGGCTCTGTGTCCAAAGCATGGGGGGAGAAGGGGATGAAGAGGAGGAGCCATCCTTCAAACTGGGCATAAATAACTTTACCCTGACAGGACTTCCACATGAATAACACAGCTTTTGGAAGTGGGGCAGCTGGGGGGGACTTGTCAGGGCTGCTTCATACCAGGAATGATTTCACAGGTGGTAAAAGCCCACCCAGCACAATCCTGATGGCACAGACAACCTGAAGTCTGGTGTTTCTGAACTTTTTAGTGCTTGGCCTTATAACCTTAGCCTTAGTAGTTCCTGTTCTTGATGTAATAAATTGAGAGTAATAAATTGAGAGTATCAAGAGAAGTTTCAGATACTCATGACATCTCCTTGAAATAGAAACATTTGATTTATGCTACAATTGAATAGCTCACAGGGAGGTCATTTGTTAAAAACAAAGGAAAACGACTGGAAACCAGTTATTCTTCACACCAAATGATAGGCAGTGGTTATCACTTCTCCAAATTTCAAGAGTATAACAGTCACAGCCCTGAGTTTAGTGAATTCACTTCTCTTGGAGATTATACAAGCAAATGTATCATCTCCAAGTTACACTTGAAATAGAAACCCAGCACTGCCCTGGCTGTCACAGGAGGTTTCCTGCCCTAGACCATGACTTCTGCAAAATATCATATTAAAAAATATATAAAATAAAATTTAAAAACCTTCTACAGAACCAGTGCTTTGTGGTACCTTTTCACATAGATCTCAGTGCCACCCCAAATACCATTTTTGTCATTGAAAAATGATGCTGCCAGCAGTGTTGGGTGTGAATTGAACATTTTTTTCTTCCCAAGTAAAGAAAATTTCTGAAGTTTTTTTATAAAGATAAAGATTCACTCATGGTAAGAGGGAGCAGAAAATGAATCACCTCCAGACACTGAAAACATTGTTCATGGTAAGTTGCATTACTCTGAAAAACAGCAAGAAGTGTTACAATTTAAAAGTAACATATTTAGCTAAAAACAGGAACAGCTGGCTCTGTTCTTGATGAAAGGTTTCATAATTTATGTGATGAATAGCAATCAGTTTGGATGTTTTCTGGATATTTCAACATGACAGCTCACTCTGGCTGCAGAATAGGTTGGTCTGTGCTGGTATTTGACAAACCTTTTTAGAAACACAAGCCAAACTCTGATCACTGTGAACACCAAAGATCCCATTTAAGTGACTTCAGTGTAATGTGTGTAATCAGTAAAGGAAGAACCATATTGCCATTTTCCTCCTGGCAATTTAAATTAAAAAAAAAACCTGTGGCATTTGGCAAACATGGGATAAGGGTCTTTGTTATAAATAGGAATATCAGATGGAAATGTTGCCCAGAGCTTGCTGGCAGTCTGGAAAGCTCTCCAAATAAAATATCAGTAAGAAGGAGAAAATGAGATATCTACACTGGGATCCTACTTCTGAGGGCTGAAGCACAGAAAAGCACCAAGCAGCAGACTAGGAGATCTTGAAGGGAGACGTTTTTAAATGCTTATGGAAGCAGGAACAAATCCCATCAGAAAAGTTTGGGTAGCAGCAGGCGTCTCTGTGGACACTGAAATAAATCTCCAAATAGAAGAGCTCACGCAGAAATTTCAGAGACAGCCATAAAATATTCTGGGAAAAACCTGGATTTCATTAGAAAACTGTTGGCAAAAAAGATCTGTTGCCCCTCCCAAGCTTTCTCCTTGGACACAGGGATAGCTCTCCAAAGAGCAGGGCCAGGTCAGGTGTTGGGAAACAGCGCTGGAACAGCTTTTTCCTGAAAAGTTGTACCAGCAGAGGGAGCGGGACACCAGATTTCTTTTCCTACACAAGAGTCTAATCCAAGGAGCTCCCAGAGAGAAACCAGATTCTAAAATGCAGGCTTTACCCACTGATTCTTTAGAGAAAGGCTCAGTTGATGTAGGCTTTCTCCCATGGCTATGAAGCAGCTGCAGAGGCAGAAAAATAAAGTCCCCAAATATGTTTTGCATATTTGCAAAGGAAATGAGGAAAAAACTCATGAATTTTATTTTTTTTTTAGGGTACTGGTTAGACTCATCCAGTTTTGTTTTTAATGTCCAATCATGAAACATCTCAGATTTGAGGCAGATGAGATGCAGAAGTGAATACTGTGGACAGTGGGGCTGCAGCATGTGATGAGACCTGGATAAAGACACTGGGTCAAGTTCCTGGGGTTCTTTGGGGGAAGGGAACTGGGCTCCTTTGGCAGGGACTTTGGCAGTGATGCACTGCTGCTGCAGGGGCGACATGTGGAGCAGCAGCAGCAGGTCACAAGTCCATTACATGTCCATTTGTGAGGCAGAAGAGAGCTGACAGCACTGGGCTGCAAACCTGGCACGAGGTGTGCAGTGCTCCAGCCAGATTTGTCACATGGCACAGGTGCAATAACGTGACAAACCCGACTGGAGCACTCTCGGGGTTTTAGGGTTACTCTCTCCTCACCCAAGATTCAGCAGCCCGGGCACAGGATGACTCCTGCCCACGATGGGCTGTCGCTGGCTCTTATACAGATAATTACGTCTACTTTATTTACCATTATGTGCCAATGCCTATCACCTAAGGGTGATACACAAAAGGGTCATTTCTACCTTAATCCAATCCTCTAAAACTACTTTTTGCCCACGTCACTGCAGAAGATGGATGCCAAGGGAGAAGAAGAACCCAGGGCAACGCCCTAAAATCTCCATCATGTCCCCTATTCAGCTCCATTCTAAAAACCAAAAACTACAAAATTTTCCATCTAGTGATTAGCTACACTACTATCTTTCACACATTTGTGACTTGCAATTCTTCTCTGCGTTGGAAGCTTTTTCCATGGACTAAAATCAAAGACTGTGTCTTCCTGGGCTCTGTGCCAGGCAACCCCTCTGCACAGACCCCCTTGGACAAAATTCAAACCCTCTTTCTTGGGTTCCAGACCCCTTTACCGAGGTCTGTGACCATCCAGGGCAACCAGAGGAATGCCCTGGACTCCCACAGAGCACATCCAGGCAATCTGAATTCATGAGGTCCTTCTGCAGAGGGGTCAGGGATGTCAGAGCTGCTTGGCAATATGACAGAGCCAGCAGGCTGGGGCCGGGCAGTGAGGGCTGATTGATCTGCTTGGCTTAGTCCAGCACGGCAAACAGATGGAAAGCGAAGGATAAAAACCAACCTCACCTCCACAGACAGTCCACGCCATAAAAACCTCATTCCCAAGAGCAAAAAGGCTCAGCTTGCAGCTGTACTGCTCCAAAGGGTGATGTACCATCCTCCTGAGGCTGACAGGGAAAGCAGAACACAGCTAAAGGTATCATCCCCAGCCTCTCTTTCTCCACATTTACCTTCCTGACTGACCAGCATGTTTCAAAAGGAAATATGCACACACACAGATAATCTGAGTGCTTGCCCCTGGCCTCTGTTGAGTTGTTCTGCCCCATCCCATTCCAGGTACAATTTGGATAATTCAGAACAGGCAATCACCAAGTCCAGCCTTGGGATACAGCAACAGCCTGCCCTTGTGCCTCGTGGAAGTGACTCAGGATGAGACATCCCAGCCTCCAGAAGCACCAGGATGATGTTTTTTCCAAGCCAAAGTTTTTTCCCCAAGTTTTCTCAGGTATTTAGTGGTGACACTGAGGGCTTCATTCACACAAAACTTCAGAGAAATTTTGGATGTGCTCTGATTCAGTCTCGGACATCAGAAGGAGCTGAACCTCCATCCTTCTACAGGATGATCTGAAGGACCTGTGAAGGGCAGGGGGCAGGACTCACTTTATTGCTGGGGCCAAGTCACATCACTTGTTTCAATCTCCACGTTTTGAGAGTGGGTGTGGAGAGATTACTTTCTCCAACAGCACAAGATGCTACAAAAGGGAGGAGGCAGAAGAGGAGATCTTTCATCTTGGCTTTACTGTCCAGAGTGTGGAGAAGCCTGAAGGAATTGATCTGATGTAGACAGGGAAAAGTGTGGGAAGGAAAAGCTGAGGATAATACCTTCTGTATCACTGGGAATTTTGAGGAACCGTAGAACAGATCTGAAGACACCAAAGCTTTTGCAGTGATGTGAGATGATAAGGCCTCAGCTCATCAGCACCTCTCCTGTGTACACAGATAGGAAATCTCTGCCACCAGGAGGTGGTAGAGATTTTTGAGCTTTTCATGCTACTTTTCATGAACTCTTTTATCTCCTCAAAACACCATCTGGGAAACTTCATAGGTGCAGACGTATCAAAAGAGCCAGGGGTTTATCATTTGCAAGAAAGCTGCCTTGTAAATGTGCCCCATAGTGTAGACTTCTTGTGTGTGCTACATTGTGGGTCCTGCTGATGTCAAAAGCCATTGAAAAACTGTCACAGACAACCTCAGAAGAGATTTCTGACACCACATCATGAGCTCAGTACTGTCCTGACCACCAGCCATCCAGACACTTCCATGTCAGTGCCTCTGCCTGGTCACTTCCAGCCACTTGATCCAGGGGCAGGGATAAATACACAAAATCTTACCAGGTGCTCAAGAAACTGCTGTGGGTGGGTCTCATCCCAGCTGAGTGCTGAGTCACAGCATAGAAATCCAGTTCCAAAGACTCCAGGGACCAAGTCCTGGTTTGAATGGGAAGGGCAGGAAAGCAGTTCCTCGGAAATACCAACACAGATTTATTCCAAAAAGCACCCCATGTCCTGCACAAATAATGATTCCATTTTCCTATCCCTACCACTGCAGTCACACTGGGATCTGGAAGTCCAGCAGACTTTGTCAGTCTGAATTCTCACTACTCCTAAGAAAGATCTGCTGGTACATGTGGCCACAGCTCTACTGAAAAGAGCAGAAGAATTCAGTTGTGGTGGTTTATCATTCTCAGACCCTGCTGAAGAAGTGGGAGTTGAAAAAGCAGAGCAATGGATATTGCTGTGTATCTCTAGCTGCTAAAGGGAAAGGCAAAAACACGATCAGTGCTTTGTAAAAACAAGTCTCAGCCCATCTTAAGTGATGCAGAACACAGCGGCCATGTGCTATTTGCATTTATATGGAGTTCTGTAACTGTTAGTCTTATTTTGTCATTGAGACCGAGCAGTCTTGGATGATCCTGAGGGAGCAAATACCTGCAGCAACCAGCTGCTATTTCAACTGACTCTCTTCTCTGCTTCCCTCCCTTTGAAACAGGCATCAATACATTGACAGTGCTACTGCTAAATAAATGTTTCCAGGAAATGTTTGAGTGTGGGCTCAGAGGAATAACTATGTCCCCTTGCTATTTGCAAACAAAAACGATGAGTGCCCTGAAAGCTCCTTTCTTGGTGCCTTTAGTTAGAATGAATGCACTGAGCTGGGGGCTTTCATTTTTATACAGCATGGGGGAAATTTTTACTTGTCCCCCCCTGATTCCTGGTGTCCCAGGTGGATCAGTGCATGGATACATCCATACAAACTGCTTTGGAACATGCAGACTGCTCTGGCAGCTTTCTCCTCCATCCTTAATGCCTTCTTTGTGTCCTGGTTTCAGAAAGAATTGATTGTTTCTTGTTCTGCCTCCCATCAATGAAATCAACTGGCATTAAAAAAGCTGCCTTGCTCATTGCCAAATCGAATCCTTTTAATATCTGGTGATGCTCTGAAATATGTTGGAACAGGGTTTCAAATTTTGGTCCAAGCTGGAATCTCCCCAGTGTTCAAACAGAGGGGGGAAAAGCTCTTAAAACTGAGCTGCCAACTTGAGGCATCTTTACACTAAATAATTCCATATTGTCAATGAGTCCTTTCGACCTTGAGCCCATCCTTCATTCTTGGTGTGCATGAGGCAGATTAAGCAAGAACTGGCTTTGCTCCAGTGACTTTCATGGTGCCACTTCAGAGGTCAATTAAAGGGACATCAAACACTACAGATTTTCTTTTCCCTATCTACAGGTCCAGCTTCTCCATGTTTATTATGTTGGTTTTACACCAGTGAGACTTGTCTGAAAGGAGAACTGGACCCACGACACACAAAATAATTTTCTCCAAATGACAGGAGAGAAGTCTTCTTGGCCATGACTTTTTAAAGGTCCTTGCTAAGGTATAATCCAAGCCAAAATGACACATTCTTGTTTAAAAAAACAGTGTATTGGAAGGATGAAAACAGCTAATTTGGAATGATCAACTTGTAATTAATTTTTCACTTAAAACTCTCACTTGGCACTAAACAATCCTCTCTATGTGAGCCCTTTTTTCCCTTTTTCACACATTCACAGGCTCACAGGTAAGCTGCATGACAGACCAGAGCTGCCTGTTGTTTTTTCTTTTACCTCCCAGTCCTCGTAACAACACAGGGCAGAACCTCCTCAAAGAGATGAGATGACAGGGTTAGCAGCAACCTCAGCTCACGGTGAAAAATCTCCCCTTTCTCTCACCCCAGGTGGACTGGGGAGGCATGTAGAGGATGGTGGAGTAGAGAAGGACATGGAATTGGCATGGGAAAGAGGAGAACTGGGTTGTGTTCCTCAAAGCCTGTGGCTGATCTGCTAAGGGATCTCAGGCAACCACTTCAACTCTAAGCATTTCTTGCCACCATTCTTGCCCTAAATCCTAAAATCCTCGGGCTCCAGGGTGACCTTATTGAGGCTTTCAGTACCTAAAAGGGCTCCAAGAGAGCTAGAGAGAGAATTTGCATAAGGGCATGGAGGGACAGGACAGGGGATTGGCTTCACACTGCCAAGGGCAGGGTTAGGTCTGACTTTAGGGAGAAATTCTTCCCTGTGAAGGTGAGGAGGTCCTGGCATAGGGTGCCCAGGGAAACTGTGGCTGCCCCTGGATCCCTGGCAGTGTCCCAGGCCAGTTTGGATGGGGCTTGGAGCAACTTGGGAGAGTGGAAGATGTTCCTGCCCATGGCAGGGGGTGGAATAAGATGATTTTTAAGGCTTTTCCAACCCAAAGCATTCTCTGATTCTCTGCTGTCCACGACCCTTTGGGCTGTTTGTCCAACACGGGGAGGTCTGAGCTATCACCACTGGGTCTTGAGGGAATCTTGCAACACAAAGAAGGAACTGCAAAGGAGGAGATGATGCCTCTTGCCTCACAGAGAACAAACCAGAGGTGATGTGGTCAGAAAATGGGTAGAGGAGGAAAGGTCTGCCTCTTCAGGCTCTGCTCACATGAGGACACTCATGGTTTCATGACAGCCTCATCCAGTGGGATTTGAAAAGCAGCTGTGAAGTACACCCAGACTCTTGTTCCTTTCTATTTGAGGCTGTCTGGGAAAGCTGTGAGCAGCAAAAAAAGACACTGGGACTGTCTGCAGAATCAGCAAGATGATCAGGAGACATTTACATTGTTCTCTCACTTGAGAAGTTATTTTTACAAACATATGGCCTGGAGTTAAGTGTGGTGGGTTTTTTTTGTTTTGTTTTTTTTTTTTAAAACACTGTGGCCAAATTCTGTAGCCAGTAATGGTGTAAGGCTCTTTTTTCCTTTTAGAGAAAGATGCCTATTTGTGGAATCTGGGGAAAATTCGCCCTGTACAATAAGCTACAGGTTAAATTGATGCTTTTAAAGCTCCTTTCTGGATCAACCCTCAAATTTTAGTCACGGAATGGTAAACACACAAATCTCTCTGCAAAATCACTTCAGCATATTTATGCAAATAGCGACTTTGATGGCCCTGTTAACTTGAAGAGAGGAAACAAATCCCCATGTGCCCCTCACCATGTGTCTTTTTTCTTGGTAATAAATGCAGTTAATACATCTCACTCAGCGACGTTTCCTCTGCACACCTCTAACTGTCACTTGTAAAAAGCCCAATTGCAGAGAAAGCAATTTGCTTGATCTTTCTGAAAAGAAAAATAGTCAGCATTGTCAGAATTCAGAAACAATACAGAGCTGCAATTCATTATAAGCTTTCAACGAGACAGAAGGTATCACTGTGCCCCCATTGCACAGAGTGATGTTGGAAGGGAACCACAGGCAGGAGCAATTTCAAGAATGGCTTTGCTAGTATTATCATCTAGTGATGTTTAAACATGCACAGCATGTCCTTGAAAGCCTAAGGATAAGAGGAAGAGAGGAGATGAAAAATTAAGCCTGAACTAAGGTGTTTGGAAAGCTTGAAGCTCAGCGTTGTTTCTGGGTACAACAGTTTAACCTTCAAATGAACCAGTCATTTCTTTCCTTCTCTTCAAAGTAACACTTTCAAGTCCCAAAATTTGACTTTGAAGCTGAGATCAATGCTGGTAATGTTCTCATAACACCAACTCCCACTGGAGGTGAAATTGGGAAGGGGGGGACTTGTGGTTTGTTCAGAGATTCCACACAACACACCAGGCAAGTGATTTTTTGCATCAACTGTGCTTGCCTAAGTAGGACAGGGAATTTCAATCCTGCAGAAGAGCTTAGAGCCTCACCAGCTCCTACTGACCCAGCACCTCTCAAAGCCAACCAATATGTGGTCTGAGTCTCAGCTGCTCTGTCCCATGGTCTGCAAAATCCTGGAGGGGTGAGGGCTGCTTATGGCACTGATTAGAAGTCAAAGCAAATGACAGATTAGAAGTCAAAGCAAATGTCTTATGTCAGTTGGTGTAAATTTGCCATGCAGGGGTCTCTGCTTCTGTTGGACAAATACAAAAAAAAAAAATATCTCTACACTGAAACCCATGAAAAGTCACTGATCTTGTTTCACACCTAGCTTAAAAGGGGATGGGGAAACTGCGAAATGAGCTGTGCCTTAAATTCCTGAGTTATTTTGGTGGTTGGTGGTTGATTTATTGCTGATTTGTAACTGCCCTTAGTACTACCCAGCACCAGGGGAAGAGACAAGACATCAAGATCAAAAGGGTATTTCATATTGCAAGTGCATTTTCATATCTGCATCCACATGCCAGAAAACCTTGATCTTCAAAGCACTGTACAAACACTAACCAGCTAATGACTCCCTGAGCAAAGCCACAGCAATGGCTATTTTTAATACATCTATTATTTGTTTGTGCTCATAAAAGGCGGTTTTGTACCATCAGCTTATTTAGTCAAGCACAGAACGGAGAAAAACGAATGTGAGCTGAGGAAGAAGCAAAGGATATGGAATGTCTTGACTGGGCTCCTCATGTACCAGTTAATTAAAATGACTGGATGGAAAAGGAGTAAGTGAAGGGGAGTATGACACAGCCACAAAAAAAAGAAAAAAAAAGAAAAAAAAAAGAAAAAAAAAGAGGTGATTTGATTACTGAATAGAAATACATTTCAAAGGAAAAAAGGCTGGTTGCTAATGGTCCTTTCAGTCTAGCAGAGAGAAGCGTGGTGGCAAGGACCATGGCACGAAAAGTCAAGTAATTCAAAGCCTAATTGTTGCCAGAGACAGAATTAGCTTCTGGAACGAGTAACAAAGCCAAATGGTGAATTTGTCACCTCTTTTTTTTCCAAATGCAGGCAAGGGTTTGTGGATATTGTACAGAGAGATGTTAAAGCAGGTGTACAGCCTGTCTGCGTATCTGAGGGCAAATATCCCTTTTCTTCCTGAACTCTCGCAGAGTGGGGGATGGCAGAGCTGCCACCACTGAGGCAGCGTTTCCAAGTGACACAGAGAGAGGCAGGGGCTCCTCTGGAGGGATGTGAAGAAGGTGTCAGATCAAAGGGCTGGAGCTCCTCTGACATGGGGACAGGCTGGGAGAGCTGGGACTGTCCAGTCTGGGGAAGAGAAGCCTCTGAAAAGACCTCAGAGCCCCTTCCCGGGCCTAAAGGGACTCCAGGAGAGCTTGGCAGGGACTTTGGACAAGGGCATGGAGTGGCAGGATGAGGGGGAATGGTTTCAAACTGCCAGAGGGCTGGGCTAGATGGGATATTGGGAAGAAATTCTTCCTTGTGAGGGTGGTAAGGCCCTGGCACAGGCTGCCCAGAGAAGCTGTGGCTGTCCCATCCCTGGGAAGTGTTCCAGGCCAGGTGGGACGGAGCTTGGAGCAACCTGGCATAGTGGAAGGTGTGCCCGCCCATGGCACGGGGTGGAGCTGGATGAGCTTTCAGGTCCTTCCCAACCCAAACTATTCCATGACATTCACNCCAGAAAAGTAAGGCTCCCTCCCGCCTCTCCCGGCCCTTGAGGGGGATGTGTGTGTCGAGAGACCCCGAGGGTGCCCGTGCCGCNTTGAAACCTCGTCCCAGCAGAGTCCGAATTAAAGGACTCTCTCGTTCCTCTGACACCTGCGTGCAGCCCCTGGGGTGTCAGATCTGAGGGCCTGAAGCCGCAGGACCAGTTCAGGACACCCTCCCGTCCCAGCCCAAAGCGCAGCTCCCGGTGCCGGGCTAACCCCGCTCAGCCCCGCAGCCCACGGAAGGTTTGAGGCTGACGGGGTGACAGCGGCGCTCCTTCACACAGACACAGGGACCGAACCGAGGGGCAGGATTCCCCTGAGCGTGCCTGAGGGCAGGATCCGACCCTCCGCCCCCTCATCCCGGCCCACCTGAGGCCCGGCGGAGCCGCTCGCCGCCTTCCCGGCCATCCCCGGAGGGCGGGGGCCGCGCTGCGGAGCCCGTCCTGCACCAGGCGGCGGAGGCAGA
>VXBB01002168.1:171044-190046 GCA_013399915.1 Illadopsis cleaveri | reverse complement strand
GGCTCCGAGCCTCTCCGGGCTGGCGTTTTGGAGTTTATTTTTCATTTCCACCCTTGCCGCCCCCATCCCCGCCGGGGCGTGGGCGGGGGTTCGCTCTCCGCCTGCCCCGCGCCCGCCGCACCGGGAAAGTTTCGGTCCCGGTGGGTCCCCCCGGGCGGGCGCTCCAGCTCCTGAATTATTCATCTTCATCTCGAAACTAATGCGATTTTTCCAGAAAAGTGGGGAGTTACCGACTATGAGGGGTTCTTTCGTGCCGCTTTAACACCAGACACTTGTGGTTTAGGGGGTTGGTGTTGGTTCGGGGTCTTTCCTTTCTTTTTTGGTGTGCGTTCTCTTTATTTATTTCCCTTCAACGAAGAGGCAGAAAAATAAAGCAGGTGATCCTTGCAGAAAGTCCTTTTTTTTTTTGCTTTTGAAGTTTTNTCCTTCCTTCCCCCTCCTTCTGCTCCTGCTGCTGCTTTTGCCCTCCCGGCTGCGCTCGCCGTCCCGCCCGGCCGCCCCGCGCGGCTCCTTCCCTCTATGGATGGGAAGGCAGCACCCAACGGCGTGGCCACCATCGAGGACAGGATCCTGCGCATNGAAACTAATGCGATTTTTCCAGAAAAGTGGGGAGTTACCGACTATGAGGGGTTCTTTCGTGCCGCTTTAACACCAGACACTTGTGGTTTAGGGGGTTGGTGTTGGTTCGGGGTCTTTCCTTTCTTTTTTGGTGTGCGTTCTCTTTATTTATTTCCCTTCAACGAAGAGGCAGAAAAATAAAGCAGGTGATCCTTGCAGAAAGTCCTTTTTTTTTTTGCTTTTGAAGTTTTTAATTAGGAGCAGCGGGTTTCTAGCAGCTGGGAGAGCCTTAGTGGGTTTCTCTGGAATTCTGGCGGTCCCAGCACTCCGTTTGATGGGGAAAGTTTGGCTAATGAAAGAAATTATTCATTTTTACCACCAAGGAAATCGGGTTTGTATTCTATTAGTAGTTGCTTTGCAGTTGGCAAAACTGTGACATGCCATAGCTTAAGGAACAGAAGAGGAATTGAGACGAAGTGAGGGGCAAAATAAAGGAAAGGCAAGGAGCCCGCTTGGGTGAGGTGGGCACTAAGGAACAGACTTTCTTCTGCATATTCCCCTTGGAATATTCTGCTTTCCAGAACAGCCTGTGCAGCACTCTTCAGCTCCAATGCGATAATAAACCAAAAAACAATTAATAAACTGCTAATATCAGAAAAACATATCTGTGGGCTTTTTATGATGGAGAAAAACCATGCATTGAAGCCACTTAATAAATAGGAATTCCTTTGTGTAATAGCTGAAAAATCTAAGTAAAGCCCAGTGGTTTTATCCAGCTGTTATTTGTGGCATGCAAACAGCATGACAGGTGTTATGGGCATTTATTTGGTGAGGTCAGTTGGTTTTTCTGCAGTCAAAGGAGTTGGGAAGGAGCTCTGAACAGTCTGGAGGTGTGGCTATATGTCAGTCCAGGGACTAGTTAAGTCTGAGCCAGGTGGGACCTGTGTCCCAAATTCTGTAGTGGCTCCAGAGCATCTCTGCCGTGTGATTTACCAGAGAAGGGTGAGGATTCTGGCTTAATAGTTTGTTGCAAGTTTGCTTTGGTGGCAGCATGCAATTTTTCAGTCTGCAGCAACACTCCCACTCTGTATCAAGTTATAGATCTGAATCCAGTGTTGTCAATCCAAGTGCCCCCTGTGGTGCAGTGGGAATGCCAGGAGAGCACTGCCTGGACAGAGAAAAGCTCTCTAAACCAGATCCTGCAGATGCTACAAACTGCATCTGTTTAAAAATTAGAAAAAAGCATGCCAGGAGAGGCCAAGGCTTTCAGAAGTGCTGACTCCTGGGATTTTACTGCAAGTCTCCTGGCCTTTTGTGCCTTTCTGACTAGGTTCTGATGCAAAAACAAAGAGATCAGTAGCTCAGGTTTTGCTTTTTGAAGAAAATAAGCAAAATTTTTGGTTGTCACATTTAGAGGAAAACTGCAAGTGCGTAAATCAGAGGTGTTCCAATACTTTAATATCTTTGGGTAAATAAAAGACATGAACCCCTTCTAAGCTGTGAATGCTTTTTAAAGCAGTCTCCTAAGTTTTGGAACCATCATCATAATTTTTGGAGTGCTTGCAGTTGGCAGATGACTGCTTTATTCTCATGGCTGTGTGGTTTGGGTTTATAAAGTACTTGAATGCTTTTACAAAGATGTTTTGACCTTACCCAAGGTAAAACCAGGCATCCTTCAGGCATCATGAGCATCCATCCACTTGGCACTCAGCAAGAGTCACTCCTGGAGATGCTGGCTTGGAGTTCTTACTCTGTTCCCGTGTCTTGGCCAAAGTATTACCTCTGAGTGGTGCTGCTTTGAAGTTCTGTTGACTGACAGTTCTTGTTGTGGCTAATTGTTCACACAGATGCAGCGCTGTAAACATGCAAGGTGGGGAGTTTGTAGCCCTAATTATTAATGGATTTGATATCTCAGTTTATTTCAATGGGGGCATGATTTTTGTCACCACTATCCAAACTCGGTTTTAGTTCAGGTGGACAGTGCTGGTGGCACGCAGTGGGCTCAGAATTCCAGGTAGGTTGTGTCCATACCCTCCCCAGTGCCAGAGGAGCCTTTTTCCTGTCACATGCCCAAGCCTGTGGCACGTGCAGTCATCTGCTTGTGCTGTCACCTTGCTCCTGCCTGGCTCTGAGGATGAGCTGTTGTCCCCAGGATGGCTTTGTGCTCTCTGTTTCTGAGCACAGAGCTGGCCAGGCACCAGCTGTGGGGACATGATTTGGGTGGTGCCAGCCTGCTGATGGTGACCATCTTCCTTGAGGCTCCTCTTTGTCCCCAGCCTGCAGTGCCCAGCTAGGGACAGAAAGATTCATTGGAGGAAGTTGAAGGCAGCAGTGTGTCGCTGCAGTTCTGCACACTCTTGGGGGTGCCTGGAAGATGACAGGGAAAGCCCAAGGCTTTGTGAAATATGCTGGTGCTTTCTATCCCTCCTTCAGGGGATTGGCTTGTATCCCATGGTCTAACAGGAGACCATGCCATGGTTTCTGTGTGGGAAGGCTGAGGACTGCTCACAAACAGCCATGAAATCCAATATTAAAGCATTGTGGTGTTCAAGAGCTGTTATCACAAAGAACTGCAGTATTTTCTGTTGACTTGTGCCTCATCGTCCATATTTGTGTGCATTAATCTACTTCAGACTTGGGGTGTGCATGTGATGATTCTTTTATTAATTTTAAGTCAGCCACTTTTATCATTTTACTTAGTCTTAAAAAAAAGTTGCTAGAGAAGGAGAATACCTGTTTTATTTCTCTGTAAATCATCTGAATGAGCAGAAAAATGTATTTTGGTCTGGTATTTACATCCATGTCTGTTGCAAAAATCCTGTATCCTGCCTAATAAGAAAAAGATACAGTTTTTTTTGCCCCTCCTCCACTTTGTGCTGAGATGGGAAGGGCTCTTCCTGATCCCCATTAACTTGTACTGGGGATGGATGCATGGCTTGATCCCTCACTTCTTGCATTTTAAATATGCAGACTGTGTATGAGGTATCTGGCTTTTGTGGGAAGGGAGGGGGCCTGTGTCTCACTTCCAGCTGATTTCCTTTAGGAATTCATAATTTCCAGGGCATGGTGCTGTTGTAGATCAGATGCTCCATCCTCTGACCTGGGGCTGCACATGGTGCTCCCATGTAAGATCCCCTTGTCTCCACTTTTCCATGTGTGCTGTTTCATTTGGTCTGATGCAACATTTTCATCTACAGAAACAGTGGGAGACTCTGTTCCCTCTCCTGACCTTTGCTGCAACTTCTCATTCTTCTCTGACTTTTCTGCTGGCAATACAATCACGTTTAGTGTCTCCAGGGTCAAGAGTACA
The DNA here is from genome assembly GCA_013399915.1 of Illadopsis cleaveri. Classification (NCBI taxonomy): domain Eukaryota; kingdom Metazoa; phylum Chordata; class Aves; order Passeriformes; family Timaliidae; genus Illadopsis; species Illadopsis cleaveri. The sequence continues at coordinate 186,178 of VXBB01002168.1, read as the reverse complement.
TATGAGGTTTGTTTTTTCATGGGTTTTGATTTTTGGTTTTTTGTTTTTCTTTCCTTTTTTCCTCACTCTTTCAAACTGCCACCCCATCTGCCTTTCATCTCAGTGCTGAAACCTTTCTTACTTTCACACTACAGAGTTCCTTTCCTTCAAGTCTGTCCTAACACCTCTTCTGTGCCTTCCACTGAATTAAAACTGTTCTAGTCAAAGTTTCTCATCTCTGATCTTCATCAGCTTCACCAAATTAAGTTTCTACCTGTGTTGTCTTTCTGATGGAGCCCTTCCCACTACCTACAAAACCTTATGTGTTGCAGGATGCTCTCAGCATCTCAGATCTGCATTTCCGTGATGCTGTTTTCTCAGGCCTGGTTGAGCACAGCACAACTTTACTGAAAATGCAGTGGTTCCTTGCATGAGCCATCACCTTCTCCTTTGCATTGTGCTTGGAGAGCTTCTCTTAACTTGCACTTGTGGCTGGAGGGTTTGATTCCCACCCCTGCAGGTTATGAACACCCATCTCCGTGAGGCCCTTGCTGGACTTTTAAATGAGTTCTCTTGGACATTATCCCATTCTGATTCGACCTCCCCTTTTCCTCTCCTTTAGGCCTGACCTGAAACCATGGGGTTGTGTAAGCTCCTGGAAGCAGAAGGTGCTGTCACGTTTCTGTGCAGCAGCAGGACTGTGTGACATTGGGCTCACAGTGGGACACTGGGTGACCATGCCTCTGGTGGTGTGTGCCAGGGAGCTGAGGAGCCCTTGCAGCAGCGTGTGACCTGAGCAATGCTTGGGGGAATGCTGAACCTGTCCTTGCCATGAGCACAGTGGCTGTCAGGAGCAAGCTGTGTGTTTTCCTACTCCCCTGCAGAGCAGCTCTAGCAAAGGTCTGTGGTTTAATTTGGCAAGTTCAGCCTCAAGTCAGCAATCTAAACTTAAGCACCTACTTAATCTGAACTTGCTCTAAGCCACCGGGCTTTCAGAATGCGTTCAAAGTTAAGTCTGTGCTTAATTGCTTTGCCTTAATAAGACTGGGATTAAGGCATGCTGAGCCAGCATCAGTGGTTTGACAATTCAGCTCTTGCTCCCTGTGTGGAGGAAAAGGCTGTGGAGGGAAAAGCTACCCCTGAAACACTGGAGAGAATTTTCTCCTGGTTATCACAGCAGCTGTGCCAGCAGCTCTGCTGCAGTACAAATCACATGGCAAACCCAGATCATCTCTGTGCTTACTGAGCACCCTGCCCTCCTGGTGGCTTGTCACTTCCAGCGAGAGGAGCAAAGTCTCCAGCTGCTCCTCCAGCAGTTCCCACAGCTCACAGTTTCTCCGTGCAGGGCAGGAACAATGGGAAGTTGGAAGAGGGGCACTCGAGGAAAGGTGCTTTGAAATTTGTGGTGGAGGAGGCTGGTTTTGTCGAGCTGTGTTTGAGGAGTCTGGGAGGGAGGAAGCAGTGTCTGAATCTCTGTGTGAGTTGAAGTCTCGGGGCTGTGTTAGCTTGTACCACTTGTGGCAGCTGTCCCTGTGCCACCTGGTAGATTTGGGGTTGCAGGGACTCCAGATGCAAGGCTAGCCTGGAATGAGCTTTATTTCAAAGCCTTCTCTTTCCCCACTGGACAGGGGTTTTCCATAGGAGGGCTATTCCCTGGGAGGCTGTGCTGCAGTGAGGGCAGGATTGCAAATTGCCAATTTAACAGTTTCCCCCACCCCAGCTCTGGGGCATAAGTGGATGTCATGGCACAGGATGCAGTCCTGTTGTAGTTTCTTTTTCTCACAGACTTAACTTTCTGTTTGGGTGGAAAAAAAAGTATGGCTGTATGTCAGCACTGATAGCAGTAACTTACGAAGTAATTTCTTTCAGCAAAACAGATTTTATAAATACTCATTTGCTGACTGATATTGGCAAGACCAGGTTTGTTTTCTTTAGTGGAATAGGGCCCGGCTTTGTGGGGATTTCTGTTTGTGCTGGAAGGGGATGACCTGGCAGCCTTGCAGTGGTAGCTGGAATATGGGACCTTCCCCTCACCTGGGGACATCAATTCTTGTGGAAGTTGGGGAGTCTCATCAGTTGGGAAACTGCTTCAGTCCTTGGCTTTCCCTCAGGGGCTGATTCATCCCCTTGGGGTGAAATCCCTGAGGAGCTCAGCTGTGGAACTGTGGTGCTGGGCATGGATACAGTTCTGGACATCTGTGGGCAAGAAGGATGAATCCAAATTGGGAAGGACACCGTGGTGAGCAGGGCAGTGAAGAGCATATCCTTGCAAGACAGGACTGATAGAGCTGGGCCTGCCTGGGCCAGGATGGGAACAGGGCTGCTGCTCCAAACACATCGTGGGAGGATGAACAAGGAAATGTAGGAAAGAAGAGTTATTTAAACTGAAATCGCATGTTGGCACACAGGCAAATGGGTAGGAACAGGCCATGAATAAATTGAGGCTGGAAATTAGCAGAAGGCTGAGAGTAATGGCCAAAAATCTTGCGCGGTCTTATGTATTTAAATAAGAATTATTTCCCAAGCTTTAAAGATGCCTCATAAGGACGTGTGCCAAGACTTTGAGAAAAATTACCCCTATTTGGCAGGGAGAATTGAGACAGTGAGATGGGGGGAGCGATGCTAATTTGCCAGAGGTTGTTTAGAACAAGCCGTAAGTTTGATGGAGCGCTCTCTGCCTCCGCTGGTGACTGCACAGGGAGTCTGGTGCTGTAGCTGGCCCGGTGCTAAAGGTGGAGGAGGTGCTCTCTGTAACTTAGTAGCTTTCTCCGTGTGCTCTCTGCCTGATTTTGAGTTCCTCTGCCCTTCTGTGCTCGTTCTCGGGTCACCAGTGGTGATCCCAGGGCTCAGTGTTGGACCCACTCTTGTTTAATGATTTTATTGATGATCTGGTTGAGGGGTCGAGTGTCCCTTCAGTAAGTTCATGGATGACACCAAGTTGTGTGGGAGTGTGGGTCTGCAGGAGGGATCTGGACAGGCTGGATTGATGGGCTGAGGACAATTGTATGCATTTCAGGAAGACCAGTTGCCAGGTCATCCACTTTGGCCACAATAACCCCATGCAGAGCTACAGGCTAGGGCAGAGTGCTTGGAAAGCTGGAAAAGGAACTGGGGGTGCTGGTCAACAGTGGCTGGATGTGAACCCAGGTGTGCCCAGGTGGACAAGAGGCCAATGGCACCTGGTCTGGGTCAGCAGTAGTGTGTCCAGCAGGACCACGGCAGTGATTATCCCTCTGTGCTGGACACTGGTGAGGCCACACCTCGAGTGCTGTGTCCAGTTCTGGGCCTCTCATGACAAGAAGGACTTTGAGGGGCTGGAGTGTGTCCAGAGAAGGGAACAGAGCTGGGGAAGGGTGTGAAGAGTAAGTCACATAAAGAGTGGCTGAGAAAGGGACTTGGCCTGGAGAAAAGGAGGCTCAGGGGGAAACATCTCATTCTCACAACTCTCTGACAGGAGGATGCAGCTGAGGAGGGGTCAGACTCTGCTTCCAGGGAGCAAGGAACAGGATGAGGGGAAATGGCCTAAAGCTGCACCAGAGGAGGTTCAGGTTGGACATCAGGAGGGATTTCTTCATGGAAAGGTTTGTTAAGCAGTGGGATGGGCTGCCCATGGAGGTGGTGAAGTTGTGTTCAAGAAACAACTGGACGTGGCACTCAGTTCTCTGGTCTTGTTGACGAGGTGGTGACTGGTCACAGGCTGGACTTGATCTCAGATGTCTTTTCCAAACTCAGTGATTCTGTGGTTCTGTAATTGTCACAAAGTCTTCCTGGCTGCCTGACCCTCTGGGTGTTGGCTGGGCTGGTGGCACAGCTCCTGCCTCACCTCACCTGCACCTGGTTCACCTGAGGTGGCTTTAACCTTGCTCAACGTGACATCATCATGGCTGCTTGGAGCTGTTCTTCCTTCTTTTCTTGTTTTGCCTAAAAGTATGGCTGCTGCACACAGCCCATGGGGACATGACCTGGACATGCCATGAGCTCCTCTGTGCTCTTCTGGAGTGCACAGAAGGAATACCCCTCATTTTGACTGTCCTTCCAGCACTGTCTCCTTGACATTGCCTTCTCCATCTACTCAGGCAGGCAGCAGCATATTTGGTCCTGGTTGAATGTGGTAAAATGATATTGCAAAGTGACAGATGGTTGTGGCAGACTTTGATCCCTCCAGTGCTTGCATTCCTGTTTTTTAATAGTGGTTTTAAAGGTTTGCAGTTATTTCTTCTGCACATTTGGAAATTGATGGGCTTTTGCTCAACTGCCTGCATGGGAATTCACCCATGAAAGTGAACTTACTGTTTGTGGAAGGATTGGTGGCAGGAATTTTTTCACATAAACCTGCTGCTGAATGATCACGGCGATGAATAATGAAAATGCCTGCAAAAAAACCAAAAAAACAGTCAGTGTCTCTTTGTGGCAAATGTGAGAATAGGGTGGGGGGAAAAAGATGCAAAGTGCTTAACTGAGTGGTTAAATTATTTACCAAGTGGACCAGCTCTACTTAGCGAGACTGAAAATTGTTTTTTCTTGTGGTGAGGTGAAGTGAGATTCCCTAGTGGCCAAAGGTTTGGGCTGGCCCTGTGCAGAGTGGCAGATTTCACTGCAGGGAGGTAGAAGCTGCAAGGTTATGCTGAGCTAATGCCCAGGGTATGGCTTTCACAGAGCTGTAAGTGAGAGCAGCCCCTCCAGTGCCAGCAGTGAATTTATTCCAAGGCATGCAGGATGTGCTCAAGTGACAGGCTTTTGGTGTGTCTGCCACACAACCTTCCTGTTAGTCCTTTAAAAACATATTGATTCTTCCTAGACCTCCCTTGCAAATACTTTTGGTGAAATGGACTTGCCCTCTCCTGCATTCAGCTGGGCTGGATCAGGGGTAGCAGAGTGAGAGGGTGAGAAAGGTGCTTCTGCTCTTCCTTTTTGTGGAGGCAGGGAAGAAGAAGATGATTTGTTCCTGTTCTGGGGCAAAGGAGGAGGTTTTGGGTCCAGGGTGAAATATGATGTTTCCTGCTGATTCTAGAAATCTGAATTCTGTTCTTTGTCTCAAAGCTGTCCAGTCTGTTTTGTCTGGTACAAGAAGAGCTCCCATGCCTGTTTTGATTCTTGTTTCCAACTATATTTTGGGGTAGAGGAAGGGAGAGGCAAACACCAGCATGGCAGCTCATGAGTCAGTAAAACTCCACAAAAACAGGTCTCCCAGATCAACTTTTAGGACAGTTTTAGTCCTGGCAGTGAACTCTCCATCCAGAGTGAGAAAGCCATTGTAGCTTGAGGCCAGCCTGGTGATTGCTCCAGTTTTATTCCTTCTTGCTGCTTATGGCACAGAACTGCTCGAGCAATTTCCTGCTGAAACAACATCCAGTACAGCTTCCCCTCTTCCCATGTAGGCTGAGTCTTCTGGGGGACATCTAGAGCTCACACACCTCTATTATTAATGGGGTAGTTGGCAACTTCATGAAAAAAAAGAATACTTTCCTGCTGGGGACTGATTTTTTCCTAGGATTCCTGGGAACACAACTCTTCAGGCCCTTTCCAGCTAATGGGCATCATACACCTGAATGTTCTGAGGACAGCACTGGAATCATCTGTGCCTGGGTAAGATAAGCATGAAACAAGGCTGGAACACATGTTCTCTGTCGGGGAGAGAAAATTAATCCTCATGGTGTGATTTATATTCTGCATCTTGAAGTGAGATGGCAGAGTTGTTATAAAGCAGTCGACAAGTGCAGTCATTGCAACCCTTTTCATTTACATATCTGAGTCCTGGAACTTTAAAATCCTTTCTTAGACAAAGCTTGGCACGTGGAGTGTGCAGCCCTGGAATTGTGTGGGTGCAGATTGGGGTTTTTCTCTGCAGTGCCAGAAATAACCTGTTGTGTGATACGTTACAGGGGCTAAGATTTGTAGCAGCTTGTGTGCAAGTGGGATGCTTCAAAATGCTTCACCAGAGGAAATTCTTCAGTGCTGACAGCATGGATAACAAGGAAAGTGAACTTCTGTGGTGTTTCTGCACCATGGTTTGGACTTCTACCTGAGGAGGGTTGGTTTTATGTGTGAGGAGGCTTTTGCTCTATTCTCAGTACTCAGTGGGGCTGCTGACATAAAGACCAGGTGGAAAATGATTGAACTTAGCATTTACCAGGGACATATTTGATGAAGTGTCCCTATTTCCTATCAATTTTTCCTTCTTTCCATGGTGGGATGGAATGGGGAAAAAAAAAAAGAAGTGAGGAATTAGATAAGAACAAAACAAAATATTTCAAGAACATTTCTGCTGAGGAAAAAGAATCGAGGTCTGAAATGTAACTAAAGAAGTGCCACGTTTCACATGCATTGGAAAACAAGCCTTGGAGGAAGGAACAAAAGGCATTTTTCAGCTGAAAGACTGAGCTGAGCTGCTGTTGGTGTGCCAAGCCATATGTGTCCTGTCGAGGTGATTCATCCATACAAGCCCTGCCTTCTGTCCCTCTTCTTGGGGGGCCCTGTGGCAGCAGGCACGGGTTTGTGTGTGCTTGTGCTCCACAAAGCAGGGAGCACTGGGCTGATCTCAGTGTGCAGGAGAGTGCACAACTGTCCTCTGACCTCCTCATGGAGCTTTGTGTCCAGGAATATTCATTCCTGTGTTCATCTGCTCTGGGATGCAGCCCTGACTTTTGTTCAAAGTCAGGAGTTGTTCTTCCACCCATAAACGCTCTGCAGCAGGGGAAAGTGGTGAGGAGGCTGCTTAACTGGCATTCAAGGCATCCTGTTTGTTTCAGTGCTGGAAAGGAGGTTAATTAGATCAAATTAGGGCAACTCTGTTCCTAGCTGGGGTCTGTGCAGTGTTTTTGTGCACTTCTACTTTGAAGTGAATTCAGAGCGGCTGTTTTGAGCATCCTGGTGGAGACAGGCGACCCCAGCTGTGGGTTTAGAGAAGGCAGCCAGAGGAAAAGGTGTCTGCATTTGGGCAGAATCGAGAGAACTTCCTTAAACTTAGATATTCACACTGTGCACAGGTACAGCAGTGACTCCTCTGAGAGCCAAAGACTCTTGGGCAGACCTGGAAGTACCACTGGACAGTGAGTGTGCAGCTGCACTGCTCTCAGATTTTGTGTGCCTGGCTTTTAGAGGCACTGCCTCCAAAATGTGCACCTTAATTATTATTGATATAAAATATTGATGCAGTTTAGTGAAGTTTTGTCGCATTTTGTGGAGATAAGGGATTCATTATAGTTTATTGCTTTAGGAAGGCAAAGAAAAGTGGGTGGAGCAGCTCCCAGATTTGCCCTGTGTAGGGGAATGGAGGGTAGAAGAAACCTGTCACTGTTGTTTTGCACATTATTAACAGATGCTGGCTTTGGTCTCTATTTTAGCTGGAATTTCAAATTTGCTGTAGGAACAGTAACTCAGTTGGCTGGGTTCAGATTTACTTTGGTTCCAAGGCTGCTCTCAGACATGTTCACAGCTGAGGGTGTTTCTGGTTTAGTTGGAGACAAAACTTAAGCCCTTTTAAACATGATTTTCTGACAAACGCAGCTTTGGAGAACAGCTTCAAGGTTCTGAAAAATTTTAATGCCTTTTTTCTTCCTCTCCATTGTGGAGCACTGTGATACCTGGAAAATGATCACCTTAAGGTAGGAGAATCCTCTGGTGCTTTAATGACTGTTGCCCTTCACGTCCTCACTGTGGATGATGGATGGTGTGGGGCTGCCTAAAGCAAGTAATGTCATTCTGCTCATGATCCCCAAGTTTTTGTATTTCCCTACTTGGTACTCAGGGCAGAAACTGCAGTTTAGAGCAGCCTGAGTTGCTAAATATCCTCCTTGCACATAAAGACAAGATTCATAGGACTTCATTTGAGAATTACAGCCATCTTCTGTCACGTTCTGGTGTCTCTGAAAGCCAGCTGGAATTGTACAGCGCAGTTTGAACTGACTGTGTAGACACTGGATCTTCTGCTGTATTTATGCTTTCCCTGTGCATTTTGGTGACTTAAGCCACTCTCCATGGTCCTGACTGTCCTTTTCATCTTATCAGCCTCCCTTCTCTCCCTGTCTATGGTGTTAGACTGGGCTGGTTGAAGGGATGATCTGAAAGGAAATGTATTTGGTGTCTTTGATGTGCAGAGCCTTTTTTTTTTCTTTATAGGTTATGAACAAAAATTGTATTCTCAAACTGAAGAATACATGATTGCTGTTCCCAGCCTTCCTCTGAGAACAGGCTTTGACATCATTCATACTCTATAATTCATGGTATTTTTGTAGCAGTCTGTTAAGGTCTGCAAGAGAGTGAAGGGGATGATTTAGAAAGGCAAGAATCATCCTGTGCCTTCTGGTAGGTCTGTGACCGAGCAGGTTCCTGCTCTTAGGAGTTGTTACTGGATCTCTTTTATCATAATAATTTTTCTTTCTCTTTGGAGTTGCTGCTGGGTCTCTCTTTTCTCACAGAACCGTTTTTTAAAGGATGATGTTGTTTTCCTTAATGTAAGCACTTGCCCCTTGTCAAACACATCCTCGTATGCCCCGTTAGGACTTCGCGCCTCGTTCCGGGGTGTTTTAAAAGCAGATTACAGAACGTCTTGTAACTCGTCAGCTGTTGGGTTTTTTAACCTGGTTTCTTAAGGAAACAAGGCTTATGTGAGCACCATCTCTCTCCCCCTACTCCCTCCCCGTGTAGCTTTTGAATCTGTTGGCCAAATCCAAGTAAAGTTACCGGGAATGAGAGAGCGCTAAAGGTGTGAAGCCCTGATGGACCTTATGAAAACACATCTAGAATAGGGGGCTCTTGGTTCCCCAACAGTGGGAAAACTGTAGGATTACCTCATTCCTGGAGATGAGATGTGCTGCATATGATTTTTGGGGATCTTGTCAAAGACACTTCTAGTTAACATCCAGCTTCAGACAGTGACCAACAGGAGAAGTGCAGGGAAGGGAATAATGGAGGTTCCTGGTGCATTTCTATCCACCATTGATCTGTGCTTTGAGAAGTTCTTGGTGTTTGTCTATTACAGTAGCTTTCAATGGCTGTTTCTTCCATGAGTTTGTAGGGATGTGACTTTGTCCATTTTCTGTCATAGGATTGCTTTCCTCTGTTGCTGCTGGCTTTTTGGGTGTGGCTCTTCTGCTGAGGAATGAGGGCGACTCCCATGAAATCTTGGAGGCAGGTCCTTCCCACCCCCTGATTTATGGAGAGAGGGGAGGAGAAACAGAACAAAATGTTGGCCTCTTAACTGTGAATAAACATCCTGTGGAGCTAACACATGTTTTATTTCATAATTCCTTCCAGCACAGAGATAAGATACTATCCTGGGAGGAAAGAAATTGGCTTTAGACTATTTGGCTGCTTCCTCAGGCTGCAGTGGGATGCCAGGAGCCTCACAGGGTACACCTGCCTTTGTTTGGGACTTCGTGATGATGCAGTGAAAAAACATGATAATAAAATGATGCCACAGGACAGTTTCAGGTTTTGGTCTGAAATTCAATGAATAAAAGATTGCTTTGCAGAACCACAGCTATTGGTAAAGATCTGTAGAGCAATGGAGGCGATGGTTGTGAACACTTTGCAGATTTAAAAAATGGAGAGAATGGAGTTGTTTTATTATGGCTACAGAAAATGTTATCAAATATTCATGATGATCATCTCCTCTTATTTGAAATAATAAATCCAAGGTTAATTTTGTACTTGTAGAAAACTGGTGCCTGACTGTTGGCCCCTTATTTTTTCCCTGGTGTAATGTAATGATAATATTTAATGTTTTATCTACTTTGCAAGGATGTTATTAGGCTCACAAGTATGTCATGATGCCCAGAGAAGGAAAAGTAAGCTACTCCCTCTTTCTCCTGCAGGTTAGGGAGAGGCTTCTGCAGACATTTCAGAGCCCAGGGAAAGAAAACATTGTGCTCAAGAGGGCTCATATAAGGCATAAAAGTTTGTCTGTCGATGAATTTAATGTTCATTGTAATTATGAGGTTTAAAACAGGCAATAAAGAAATGCCACCAGTTCTGTTTATTTTAAAGGCTAAGTCCTTAGAAAATTATTTTTATCACTCATGCCATCCATTGTGTTGCCAGTTGTGACATTTGTGACCTGTGTTGCAAATTAGAGTTTGACATTGTGGTGACTGCAGTGAGCAAGGAAATATGCCCCAGGGGTTTATAAATAGGATTTAAAGCACCCATCCCGTGATTGCATTTTATTATTCTGCTGTATGTGTTTTTGTTATTTATTTATTTTCCCCCAAAATGAATGCAAGTTTTTAATATCACCATGTGGCGACGACACAAAGACTTTTTAGTCACTGCTGCTGCACAAAGTATTGTAAAGTCTGACATCCCTTTGAAGAACTGTTCTTAGCCACTGCTGCTATTTTTATTTTTGAGTTGTTCTCCATGGAATATTTTTTTATTTTGTCCTCTCGTGCTCTGAATTTTCAAAACATTTTGAAATCAATCGAGGTCTTTCCCTTTCCTGTGTTTTCCCCACCCTGATGAACTTTTACTGGACTGTGCCTTCGAAAATCTAGCTGAAAGTCTTTTTCCCTTGAACTCCAAGGAGTCTTTAGAGAAACATCTGCCAGAGGCACTGACCTACAAAATCTATTAGGCTCTTCCCACTGGTGTGAAGCTCATTTATGTAATGCTGCTGGATGGGATGGCTCTGCTCTGGAGATGAAATACAAAATTCAGTTTTGCTTTCAGAAGCATAGGTGCAAAGAAGTGGCTGATATTGAGATGATGTTAAAGTGTTAAAGGTTGGATGTTAATTGTGATCATATATAACTTACCAGTTGTAATGTGACAGAGAAGGTTGTCAAAAACAGGGGAATTAATTGTCCAAGAGAGAACTATTTCTTCCTTCCATTTCTGAGCAAAGCAATAATTTAATGTAAAATTAATCAGGTTGATTAATCTTATTATAAACACAGAAATATAAACAGGTGATGGAAAGCATATCATTAGATGACTGTAGATTTTCATAAACGATTTGATGGTCTTTTGAGTTTAATGGTTACAGATAAAACTGGTAACTTATTCACACTGTGTATTTTTTATAAATATGCTGATAATGGAAAGTACCAGATAAAGTACCAGAAGTTTATCCCTTTGCCTTCTGAAAGATCTTCGAGGGGTGGAGATGTGAAGGCATCTGCTCCATCAGAACATAAAAGTGGAAGCAACAGGGGAAGTAAAATGAAGTGGGTCCGAGGAAAAGGGGAACCAGCCCATGAATTTGAACTTGGCACTTGCCTGGTGTGGACTTGTGAGATGAGCAGAGAAAGTTCTGAAATTTTCCTCTTCAGTTTTGGGGATTTTGGCCATGGTGACATTTCACTCAAACTTTATCCACCGGATGAGTGAAGTTAAAGCACAGCAGAGCCCATAATCTTCACTACACAAGGAGTAGTACATGGAGTGGCTGGTATTACATCCAGGAGCTTGGAGCTGTGTGAGCAAGGAGCTGCTCAGAGCTGGAATAATTTGGAATGCAACCTTTGGTGCAAATCTGGACCAAGTTTGACCTTTGCCTCAAGGCTGGTGAAAGGCTGCCTTAATCCTAATGGCCCAGCACCTATTTTTAATGCTGTGTGTGATTTTAATGCTATGTCCTCCATTTGATTTTGGAGGAAGGTTTTCTAATTCCCATTAACTTTTTGGACAGTCATCATCTTTATCTTTTTGAAGAGACATTGGAAAGCTGTGAATCCCTTCAGTGCCATCCCCCAGGGAGCCTTGGCATTTCTGAAGTGGGCTGGGGGATGTGTCCCAGACACATTAATAAAGCTCCCCATCATGAAGTAGCAGGAGGAGCTAACAGAATATTTATGCCTGCTTGTTCCCTGACCTTCCATAATTGCCTCTGATTATTCTATTACAGCAGAACATTTTAAAGTAATTGTGGAGATTGGATACAAGAGTGAAGCCACAAAGGCTGTCCTGAAACTTGGCAAAATCATGGACAAGCATCCAAATTGTGAGTCAGACTGCCCTGATCTTCCTTCTCAAGTGGGATGTTACCCAGGCTGAATAATGATTTGTCCCTCCAATGAAGTTACATGGTGAAAAGTGGCTGAACGTGACTTGGTTCTTTGATATTTTTGCCACCAATGCAGATTCCGGAGTCAGGAGTTTTGACTGTCTGCAGTGTTTGGGATTTTTTACAAAAAAAAAACTTTTACAAAAATTGTCCTTGGTGAGCTCCGTGGTTTGAGCAGTGATCATCTGGTAAGCAGATTGCAGAGCTGGCAGAGGTGTGGAGAAATAACTTGTTTCTTAGTGGGCAGGGTCAGCTGGATCATTCTCAGTGGATACATGTCTAATCCTTTTTGAAAACATCTCTGGTGGGGATTTCCCACTTTCCAGGCAGTCTGTTCCAGCGCTTCGTTTACTGTAGTTTTCTCATGACAAAATCTTTCTTGCTCTAGATCAGGCCCAATTCTTGTCCTAGTACCTTGTGACTGGTCTCCTCCTCTGCAGCAATGTCTTACAGATCTCAGAAACTTTTTTCCATGTTTTCCTTCATTTTTACTAAACAAACCAAATTCTTCCACTCATTCTGTGTTGCCATTCTTTCTGGAAACTTGCTTCTTGTCTTTATCTTCTGAAGTCTGTGCAGTAGCCATCACCTTACTTAAAAATTTGTTTCTCAAATTGTACCCAGGTCTTCAGTTGAGATGTCACCCATGCAGCCTTGCAGAGAAGTATTACTTCATATCCTTGATGTACAGTGGATTGTTCATCTGACTTCTGTGTCTGAATTTTTGGCAACTGTATAAAAAGTGATGCAGCGTCGGCTTGAGGTTTCCTTTAAACTCCCAATCCTCTTCTAGAAAACTGTTCCCTGAACTGTGTCTGTACAGCTGAATCTTCACTTAGGTGGGAATAACCTTTCACTTTGCAAATAATTCTTTATCCAGGTGATTTCTCCATATTGTTAAAATCATTCCAGTTCTTTCTTCAATGTACTTGGAGCCTTCTTGTTTAATTTAACTTCAAGCATGAGATTAAGCTCCCCATTAGGGAAATAACAAATGCTAGAAGGCCCCTCACTTAAAATCCTTTTGCCTGATAGGACCCACTGATGGCAAGCCCAGGGCTGGCTCTTGAGCACTTTTCCTCCCGGTTAAATTGTTTCCCTGGCGTGTCCTGCTGGGCAGAGTCAGGAGCTGTCCTGGTGTCAAGATCTGTAATGTCTCATGTCCTTCACTATTCACCAACCTGCTATTCTGTCATGGAAAGAAATTACATTACTCTGATGGGATTTAGTCTCAAGGAAGCTCTGACTGGCATTTTCCTGGTTTCCTTTACATGTATCCTGATTGATTATTTGGTCTGGGAACAGAGGACACGGGCTGCTGGCTACATCCAACTGCTCCTATTTATTTTCTATTCAAGTTTGTATTTTTCCACTCTTTTCCAATTTCTTGCTCCAATGTAGCATTGTCAAAGATGTTTTGGCAGCCAGCTCTAGTGGAAGGTGTCCCTGCCCATGGCAGGGGGCTGGAACATTACGGTCTTTAAGGTCCCTTCCAAACCCCTTTGTTTCTGTGAAGCTCCCTGTAACACTTTTAAGCTAAGTTTAAAAATTCCATTGATTTCCCAAAACTGAGACAGGTGCTTTTTATACCAGACCAAGTTCTTGATGTGAAATGCATCCCAGAGCTCCAGACAGGCCTTGGTTTGGTGCCACCTCGTTACTCCTCAGGATTTACTGCCTCACAGAACAGTGACTGCAGAACCACATTAAAGATACCATATTTCATTGCTCCATTAAGAATTTAAAATATATATGTTAAGATAAGGTTGTGTTTTTCCCTTACATTTATGAGGAGATCAAGGCAAAAGCTGGGCAGATAACGAGGCAAAATTTTTGGCCAAGTTGTCAGTGACTTTGAAATGACCTTTGTTTTTGTTATCGTTTTCTCCAGCATTTTGCCAGCGCTTGGGAAGTGAAGTCATGTCAGCATATTGCTCACAGATGGTGACATTGTTAGATGTGGTATATGGCAAGCAAAGGCTCAGGTACCGTTCAGAGTTAGATTTAAAAGCGTTGTAAACACTACCCCGACCTTGGCACAGGTTGAGAAATTCACCTACACAACAAATTACAGGAGACAAAAGGAATCAGGAAGGAGGAACTGTTTAAATACCAGAAGAAATGTGTTTAATGGTCCTAGTAGAGAAGTACTGTTTAGTATTGTTCAGAAGATTGTTTGAGATGGTCTAATCCAGGCCACCTTGCCTACTCCCTTTTGGCTTGTAGCCTTGGGAATTCAAGAATAGCCATTAAACAGCAGATTGGCCCACCAGCCAAACATCTCCCACTTCATCACTGCGTCAAAGTGCTTCTGAGTTGCACCAAGAGCTGCAGCTGTATCCATGGAAAGTCTGAACAGTGAAGGGGCTGGAATTCAAAACCAACACCTAGCCCATGGCTGAAAATTCTGAATGATCTGTGATTAGGCTGTAAAGGACAAGAACAGGGATTAAGTTAGGGGTTAGGTCCTGGGGTTAGGTTAGATCAGGCTGATGGCAGATCTAGCTAGAAATGGTATCTAGGGGGAAGTGTCTCCCCCTGGCCACCCAAGGAAAGGACCCAACAACAAGCTGAACTCTTCATCCTTTGCCACATTCCAAGCCCCAGCTGGATAGGTCATCATCACATTCCACATTCCTTTCTGAAATTCATGAGGATTAGTTTTTAAGCTCATAATCATCAGAGTGTGTCTTCTTAGTGTGACTCACTACTATTTTAAGGTTTTTTCCCCCTCTAGTTCTTTGTAAGTGAAGCGCTGCGTTCTTGGCGGCCTAATTTGGTTTAAGCTTCAAAATCCTTTCACAACTCAAAGTGGGGATACTGACTCCTCTGTGCCCCAGTCTCATTTTGCATGGTGTGGAGAAGCTGTCTCAAATAAGCTGTGTGCTGACTTCTGTCTTCTCTAGAACCATCTATTTTTTTCATTGAGTCCCAAAGCTTGAGTTTTGCATGTTAATGACAAACCCTTTGTGACTTTGGTGTCTTGGGAGATGGAGAAGCAGCTGATGAAAAGTAGATTCTTGCTGTCTGCCACATGGTTTAGAGAGAGGCTCTGATTCTGGCAAAGTTGTCTGATGTTGGAGTCCAGGGCATTCCTTTGGATGACCTGGAACCTGAGAAAGGGAGTTCGGACCCTGGACAGGGGGGTGTG
>VXBB01002168.1:160789-170998 GCA_013399915.1 Illadopsis cleaveri | reverse complement strand
GGGACTTTAACAACCTTGAATCTCGGCAAGGAACCGAAACCGAGAGTCTGTGGGTTGGATATTCAGCTGTTAGTCAGGTTCTAGAGCTGGATTCCTGACTCAGGCAAAACCACTGAAAGGAATGGGAGTGTTGCCTGGTGACAGGGCTGCAGGAGTAGCCCTTGGTCTATTTTTTCCCCTCTGCTGCATTTTGTCTTGTTTGAATCTGCTTGCAAATCGACTGCACTTACCGGTGCATAAAGTGAGTTAATTTTGATCTTGGCTTGTACTTATTTGCAGGTACTCATCCATCAGCCTGTGTTTGTTTCATCTGCCCTGCTCAGTGGCCATTTCTGCAGATCTAACTTGCAGACTAGAAAGACTCAAGCCAGGAGAGCAGATCACTTGGGTGTGCTCAGGTTTTGTCTGCTGCTTTGTGGAATGTGTTATTTGAGCTCTTTGTAGAAAAGCAAACAGCTGACTAATAACTTTAAATGTTATATACTGTTTCAAAGCGATTGCAGCACTGTTAATTTAGTGATCACAGGAAGACAGGACTGTTGTGTGAAATTAGAGAGGGTTGTATCTTTGTTATTTTCTTTTATCTGAGAAAGCAGGAAAGCCTATTCTATTAGTTTTTTTCTAGAGCAGCAATATGTTCTTATCTTAAACATGCCATGTAACATAAATAATTAACCACAAGGATTAAAAATAGAAATAAATATAGGTTAGTAATCTTGTGTCTAGATGAATCCTCTCTCTATTAAAAAAAAAATACAGTGTTACACCAGTGCATACCTTCTGTGAGTGAGATCAAAATTAGATCACTGAATATTTAGGTGCTCTGTCTGTGTTTGACAATGCTCATGTCTTGGTGCTTTTCAGACGACTGCTGGAGCCTATTTATAGCACAGATTTTGAGCATCTGACACATAAGCTCCTCTGGACACTTGGGTTGGTTTTTAGATGCAGAATACACAGAGTTTGCCCAAGTTGAAAGTGCTTTTTTTTAATAATGCCTTGTTAAGCTGTCACCTTCTCCTCCAGGCTGGGAAATGTGGCTGTTTGTGAGCTTGGGATCAGTCTGAAGTAGCTGCTTGTGAATAACTCCTTTACAGCACGGGAATTTATTTCAGGTTCACACTGATGTAACTGGGATCAGAGCCTTGGGATACACAAACACTTCAGAAACAGAGATCACTTTTAGAGTGCTTTGTGGTAACTTGGAATTTAAATTGGCTTTGAACAAAAATACCGTCTGCTATCTGCACAGGACAAGGGGGAATGGTTTTAAACTATGACAGGAAAGATTGGCATTAGATTTTAGGAAGAAATTCTCTACTCAGAGAGTGCTGATGCCCTGGCATGGGTGGCCCAGAGAAGCTGTGGCTGCTCCTGGATCCCTGGCAGTGTCCCAGGCCATGTTGGATGGGGCTTGGAGCAGCCTGGGACAGCAGAAGGTGTCCCTGCCCATTGCAGGGGGGCTGGAGCAAGATGATCTTTAAAGTCCCTTCCAACCTGAACCATTTAGTGATTGTGTGAATTCGTGAATTCTTGAGGACTTGCAGATGAATTTCCTGGGGTGGCTAGTAGGGGAAATGACATATATTCTGCATTCTTCCAGCTCTGTGGAATCATCTGTTAATGATTTTACTCCTCATTAATCTGACACATATGAAAGGAAACATGATAAATATCTAAATAAAAGCAAGCTCTGCATTTTCTCCTCTATGGGATTTCCTTACTTGTCTATTCAGATCTAATTCATGCAGCTCTAATGCATCCAAATTTCCAACTGTGTCTGCTTGGAAAGCATGTGGGAAAAGAAGTTTTGATAACTCCTGAAATGAGCCTCCTAGCTAGCACTAAACCTCTGAGATCTTTCTGAATTTTCATGAGGACAGGTCTACCTTGGAACCAGTTCCTGAGTAATTATTTTCTCTGGTTGTTTGGCTCCAGAGGTCTCCTTCACGTCAGAGCTTTGTGATCTGCCAAGAGATGAAACAGGAAAGTAAAAGTTTAAAATGCCTTTGGTGTAGGCTTTGCTCAACCTTTACCACTTTTGTGCTCACCTGCACCAGTGAAAAAGAGTCCTACCTGGACTGGAATTTTCCTAGGAAGCTGTGAAGAACCTCCAGAGCTGCTGGGGTTTGCTACCACCAGTGCCATTCTTAGATTCCAATGATGTTCAATCCAGACAGCTCTTATGTGGTCAGGATTCATTGACTGTGTTTGTCTGGCAGCTGGATCAGCTGGGTCTGTCTAAGTGTTCCTAAAGCCATGTGACTGAGAGATGTTTTTAAGGCCAGAAGGTACAATTAAGGTTAATCTGACCTCCTTCATTTTTGTATTACCTTATATAAAAATACCTATTCTTATATAGTCTAACATTTGCTATATAAACCAATGCAGACATTGTAATATAATTTTAATGTAAATGTATTAAAACCACACTACAGCAGTCAGTTTTTCTTGAAGCTATGAGAAATCCCTGGTGAATCTCTGGATGTAGTTGGACTCAGTCTCTGGATCTTAGCAAGGGAACATGAAATTTTATGCCTGAAGCTTGCTGTGAACTTGGACACCATGCTTAGCTCCCAACCTCCCATGCTTGGACAGAAATTGGTCAGTTTCTGCTCTGGGGAAAGTCATTGCAGGCTCAAAGTGAATATTTACAGATAGTAATCAATGGGAAAGGGAGGACAGTTATTTTTAGTCATGTGATTAAATGCAAACTGTTCCACAGTGTCCAGGCTTGTTCCAGCACCTCATCCTTGGTGTGTTCCTGAAGTGAAGCAAAGCTTGCCCATAACTCACCTTCTTTTATCACTTACTTTTGACCATAGTTATGTGATTTAGTTGACAGACTCTATCTCTGAATGAAATTTTGATTTCATATTCTAAATATAAAAGGTACCAGCCTTCATGAGAAATTCTGGATATCTTTGCACTATAATTCATGAATAACAGTGGCAAACATTGGAGATCTTTCCCTTGGTTTTACCCAGTGAAAACCCACAGATTTTACTGGAATTGTTGGGGATTTGTCCTGGTGCAATTGAGAGAACCAGGCCCATGTGTTGCCTGTTTTTTCCTAAACACATCTTGTGTTTCAGTCAATGCATCTCATCTCAGAGGACAAAATCATTAAACCAGAAACTTAAAATCCTAGAAGATAAATCAGGTTGGCTAATTTTCATTTTTAATTTCATTGACCTTGATGAATACCAGTATTTCTGTTACCTTTGTTTACTTCAGCTTTTCTTGCCCTTAATCCTCTCCAGTGTTTGTAGGAGAGATGCTTGTGGATACTCAGGAGGTGTGGGCCTTCAGCTAAAGTTGGAATGATGATTGATGTCTGGCCATGGGAATGGAAAATCTCTGTCCATTGGGGTTTATACTAAAGTCTGATCACCGTGAATAAAAAAAACCCAATGAAACCACACCAAAGATGAGAAGTTTTGAAGTTTTTCTTTGGCTGTTCTGCCTTTGATCAGTCTAAATCCAGCCTTGTCAGAGTATTTCATCATACATTTCTGTCTGTTTTACATACTGCATTGCACATCCATCCAGGATAAGAATAATACAAGGATAACTGCAAGGATCCAGCTGTTTGTTTGTGGTAGAAATTATACTTTGATATTGAATTAATTAGTTCTTAATGCGGATCAGACTGATTTATATAAACACTTGGAAGAAAAGGACAGAGTGATGACAAAAAAAATTAACTGGTTATGAAAGAATTGAAAAAACAAGACAAAAATGCTTTATAATTTTGCAAAACAGCAAGCTTTTTTCTCCAGCAAACATGAATTGTTTAGAAGTGTTATAAAGAGAACGGCATTTACTTCATGCTGTCTGATTAGAAGTGTTGGCCTTTTATATATTTCAGCTTGGTATGTTTGCCAAGCACTCTTATTACTTCAATCAATTTAAATTTGCAAGACTGATGATCCTGACAGAATCCATTGGCACATCATGTGATCCTGGAAGCTAAAAATACCATTCTCTATGGGGCTTGCTTATTTCATGCTTCAAAGCCTAAGAAATGTTTGTTTTAGGAGAGGGGGAAAAAAAAAAGAAAAGAAGTTCGCACTTTGTGTGATACCAGTAACTTCTTGATGGAAAAATATCTGGTGCTTTTGATGGAATCTTTGTTGCAGTAGTGAGGTGTGAGTTGTTTTATAGAAGTGCCTGGAGATTCCAGTTGGAGAGTGGGATAACAATAACTGGATACAGAAAACATCCCCTCTATTGGGGCATGAGAGGGTGAGAGTAGCAAGGAGATGGAGCACACTCCCAAACCTGCCTTCAGCAGGGATAGGAATAGGAGCAGCTCTCACGTCTGCCAAGCTTCACATCTTCATTAACTAAATTACATTACCCTCCCCAGATGTGATGGTTAAGAGAGAGCTACAAGAATTGCACTGAGTCTGCCTTGAACTGTGGCTTTTCATTTTAGAGAGGGTGTTCAGAGTCTCTGTGGGGCCATCCAGGTGTTTGCTTAGGTCTGTTTTGGGGTGATCTGGCTCCACCATTCACTGTGCTTGTGTACAAGCCAATACTAGTGGGATGCTTGAATTCTGTCAGTTGAAATCTCCGTAAATTGCCTGTAAATCTGTGAATCGTCTTCCTGTGCATGATACAAAATGCTGCTGAGAGCTTTCAAACCTGTCCTCTGTCTCTCAGCACTCACTCAGAGCTGAGGAACCTGAAGAAACTCAGTGCTCTGTGGGCTTGCTCTGTTTGGTGCATTGGCATTAACCTTTGCTGTAGCTACAAGCTGCAATTACATCTCCTAAGAACCTCTGAAGTTGTCCCTCAGCTGGAGGTGAAAGTAACAGTGTACCCCTACAGCTGATTTAAAAGGGTGAAAAAGGTCAATGCCCTTGTCCTTCAAGTTGCTGCTTGGGAGGTTGGTTTGGGGAATTTTTGGAATTTTCTGTTGAAGCAGGCTGTCCCTGGGAATGGCAGAAACTCCATCCTTGGCTTTCAGGATTTAGCTGGATAAAGCCATGGCTGACCTGATCTGCTGCTGGCCTTGGTGCCACTTTGAGTAAGACGTTGGTGGGAAGGAGGGAAATGTCTCCAGCATTTCTCTGCCCATATTGCAATGCAGAACAGCTGCTTTTTATCCATGCCTGATTAACAGCAGTGTTTAATTAATGCCCTGCGCTCTGTGGGGTTCCAACAATATCCCTGCTGTTGAGAGACAGTGTTACTGTGTTGTGATATTTTTTTTTCTTTTCTAATTTTCACCTGCTTCTCTCCACACAGGGAGTTGGGCAGCAGGGCAGGAGAGATGTTACTTTATCCAGAATATATTCTAGAGGTTTAGCTGTGGACCTGACTTTGTGTGAGCACATGCTTGCCTGCAGCATAGCAGGTTCTGAAGCACTTTTTCCTCTGTTCGTCCTTCAAATCCGGAGAGCTGAGCTTGAGTTGATTCTTCATGCTTGGAATGTTTTCTTTACTTGTGTTATTCCTTATTCCACAAGTGTTTGTGTCCTGTCCTGAGATGAGAAGTTTGAGCTGTGATGAGCTGTCATCTTTCAGCTTCACAGATCAGACCTCTCAGAGCTGTGTAATGTGGGAAAATTTGGGCTCTCATAACAAACCATAACAAACTTCCTGTAGCGTCTGATGAGCATTTCCATTTTTTCATTCCAGGCTGTTTTGTGACACTCGAGTGTTAACTTACTTCTGATAGAACTGGCAGAACTTAAAGCTGGTGTGATAAAGCTGAGAAAGCTGGAGGTAAAGTCCTGATGCAAGGATCTGGAAGGGTACTTAGAGAATTGCCTTGTATAGTGAAGCATTTGACTCAGCATTGTCCTGGCAGGGGCTTAAATTATTCGCAAGTGGTAAGAGTCCTCTAATGGGATGAACAAACACTCGAAGGAAGAGCTAAACAAAAATTTGCAGTTAGGGCAACAGCAGGTTCTCAGTCCTGGTCTCTTTGCTTTCTGAGGATTTTCTGTGCAAACAGCATCTCAGGGTTGCTGCAAAATCTGGGGATCGTTTGCTTTTTGTATGTAAATGTGTTCTCGTCCTCCAAACAGCATGAGAATGAAAAAAGATTTTTTTTAGATGGCCCGGGGAAAATCTTCCTTGAAAAGTCTAATAAGGATCAAATTAGTGCAAATAAGATTTGATTAGCTCCAGAAAGGGCAGTTTCATAGGATTAATCCTTGGCTTTTTTTTTTTTTTTTCCCTTTTTTTTCCTCCCCTCTCACTTGAACTACTTAGTCATGAGGCAAGGGTAGGATTCCTTTCATCTGCTGGAGGCAGGAGACAAACAAACTGATGTACTGAGCATTACACTGTCATCCTTCCTTCCATATCCATCTCTTTGGTGTAGAACAAAAGTTAAAACCACATAACATTAGTTTAGGTCTGGCCCTTACTGATGAAGAATGCTGCTAACAATAGGTGCAAACGGTGCCGATTAAATCAAGTGTCCAGCCTCCAGTGGAGCTTATTGACTCTCTATCTAAATATAAACACTCGTCAAATCTGTACTTTGGAGTTAAATATAACCCTGAGCTTGCTCAAGAGACCGTGTCCGCTGCTCCCATTGGAAACGTGCAAGCTGGGGTGAGGAGAAAGATCCTGTTTGATCTCCAGAGGTGGAACAGGAATGTGCTGTGTGTGGGTGGATAATTCAAGGCTGACATTCCTAAGCTGTCCAGTTCCAAGGAGTCTAGGGTAACCTAGAAAGGGTTTTAGGTCAGCTGAATAGGGAACGAGGAGTGCTGGAGTTAGAGGCGTGTGTGGTGGTGTGTTGTTTTTTTGTTTGTTGTTCTGAAGTGCAGTTTGGTACCTTTGATAATTATCTGTCCCTTGAAATTCTGTGTAGGATGAAATGGGACAAGTGGATAGATTTTTAACTCTTTTTCCTCATCTTTTTTGTGCAGAGTTTTGGCTTAGTTTATCAGTAAGGGGAGCTTTTCCTGTCTCTCTGGAGTCTGTTGTTACGTTTGCAAGGAGTCTTTGATGGTGAAAGGAAGTATTGAGTGAAAGTAAACCATTCCTAATCCCAGCAGCAGAGCCTGCTCCTTCCTTGATAACCCAGGCACAGCAACTGACTGAGAGAACATGATAGAAATTCATGGGCTCAAATAACATTCTGGCAATTCGAAGCAGAACAAGTTCATCTTAAATTTACTTTGTCCCCTAAAAGATCAGTTTGGTGAGACATGCCCTTCAGGGATAAGTTCCTCTAATCATAAATAAAACATGCGCTTTCCAAGGAAGGCAAGGGAAGGAAACAGAACTGAAAGATTCAGCACTAAATTAAGACTATTGCTTTGCTTTACTGTGGTGATTTTCTTAATAGTGTGGCTGTCAATTGTGGTTGATGCAGGCAAAGGTTCTGTTTTGATCTTTCCTCAGTCCCTTGAATTTTGCTTTATACCAGTGTGAAATGATTCAGGGTGTATTAAGTAGATTTATTTCAGCTCCCAGTATTTAATTATGCTTTTGAAAGAAAGAAAAATTCAAATTTGGGATCAGATTGTCTCCTAGTTATAGTAAGTTCTCTTCCATCTATTACTGCAGCTGCTGAATTTCTGGCTCTCAAACATCTTTATTATAGAGCAAAAAAATGTGTGAGGCAGGAATCAATGCCTTACATAATCAATCCAGCTTCTGCAGTGAACTTTTTATGCTTTGGCTGGAATGCTAACACAGTGTTTGTTTATCAAAGACGAGGTTTTTCTGTCTTTAGGAAGATTCTTTAACTGCTGGAGCAGATAATCTCCTGTAGGCTGCAGAAGAGATACTGAGGTCAGCACAAAGCGCTGCGATTTGCCCAGCTAGGCTGGTAAAAAAACAGGCACATTTTCTAGAAAAAGCACATTTGAAGAAGCTGTTCTTGTCTTGTGATTAAATGAAATAAAACGTGGTGTAAAAGCATTGCTTTGCTTGACCTTTTAGTGGGAACTTTGTGGTTCAGAAGGAGATGACTTGGATGTGCAGGAACATACATTGATCCAAGACAGCTTCTTCCATCGAGTGTGATTTGGTGTTGAACATTGGAAAAATGGGAAGGAGATCTGAGCAGCAGTGAACAGGGGTGACAAATGCCCTCATGTCCTGGCATTTATTTCAGGGACCACTTTCTGACTAGTTTCCTCAGACCTGCTGTGCTGTTCTGTTGGGTGGCAATAGCACAAGTTGAAAACAATTTCCCCTTACTCCATTCCATGGATTTTGGCAGATTTTTCCTGTCAATGCTCCCAGGATCTCAGTCCTCAGGCTGTATAGGCATTCCAGTTGATGGGAGCTTCCCAGTGTCTGCATCCCATTCTTTGGGCCTCACATTTCCTAGGAAACACAGAGCAGTACCAAGCCTTTTGTGGGACTACATGTCTAAATCAGCAATGCCTGGTGAATTGGGTTGCTTAATGGAATGAGCATTGCTATAATCCTAAGTAATAACCAATATGCTGGCGTCTCAGGGGAGGAAGGAAAAAAGAACCCATGAAATGATTTTTATTGAAACAGTAACAAAGTAGATTGCCTGGTGTGTACATCCCCGGATTTGTCACATTGGGTTGGAGCAGAAGCCATTATTCTGTGCTGAACTGTTTCATTTTAAAGAACAGCAAAATTACATCCATGTTTGATTACTTGGAGCTGTAGTAATGGGGCAGGTGAGAGCACAATCCTGCTTTTACTCTAAGAAGGGTATTTTTTCCTCATACTTTATTTCTCTGTCTTGTTGACACAACACCACAGCATAATAATCCAGGGTCTTCACGGAACATTTAGTGATTCTGATCCTCAGATAATTCCACTGAATGTATTGTTGCTCATTTTGCAGAAGGTACCAGTGTTTCCCAGGATGCATTCAGCAGGCTTTGCTCTGCTCCTGCCTCTCCAAGTGTGATTTGTAGCTCCTTGCTTTTAATTGATAATAAACCAGATGCATGTCCCGTTTTGCTTGGGATCCTTTTTGTTGCATGATGAAGGGCCCAACACTGCTGCCTGTGGAGAGTGAGATGTGCTGGTTTTAATGAACTTGAAGGGCTCTGGTGCACTCCAGAATGTCCAAGGTGACTTTGGGACCTTCCCATCCTCAGGAGTCATTCTTGTGTCCTGCAGACCTGATGCTCTTCTGGAACAGCTCAATCTGTGATAAAATTTCCTGCAGTGGCTACTCAAGTCCAGGTCTGCTATTGGGGATTTTCTAGAGCAAATCAGAGCATCTCAATTTGAGGCAAACACCAGCTTTTTAGCCCTTCCCAACCTCTGCATTGAGGAGGAAGGAGCACTGGGGCCAGCACCTTGCATAATTCAAGGAGAAAGAAGTGTCAGAGATTCCCAATGTGTCTGCCTTCCAGGCAGGAGGAGCAGCTAAAGGTGCAGACTGTTGAATGCTCTTGCAGCCCAGCTTGGCACCTGTTGAGTCACATTTACCCTCTTTGAGTAGGGCAGTGCAGTGTCCAACTCCACAGAGTGAAATCAGAGAAACATCACGGAATGCTTTGGTCTGGAAGAGACCTTAAAGCCCATCTCACTCCACCCCCTGCCATGGGCAGGGACACCTTCCACTGTCCCAGATTGCTCCAAGCCCCATCCAGCCTGGCCTTGCACACTTCCAGGGATGGGGCACCCACTTCCTGGGATGAATGAAATGGAGCTTAATGATTCTCATTGAAAGTTCTCTGCCAGCAAACCAGTGCATCCTTCACCTCTGACTGTTCTGGATGTTGAGGGATAATTTTGCCCAAATAGCAGAGTTCTGCCTGTGGGAGGGGTTTGGCATCTGTCCATGCATCTTATTTATCCAAATACTTGGAGTCGGCCCAAGGGGATTTAGAAATGGTTGTGCTCTTGGTAGGCTTCTTCTTCTTCCTACACCACCTAAATGCTTCAGAGTTCTTCAGCTGATCTTCAGAATGAAATACTTCAGTTTCAGGTTTCGGGTATATGGTTGTGTTTGGAAAACTCAGCTCATCAGACACAGGACTACA
Source organism: Illadopsis cleaveri (assembly GCA_013399915.1). Taxonomy (NCBI): domain Eukaryota; kingdom Metazoa; phylum Chordata; class Aves; order Passeriformes; family Timaliidae; genus Illadopsis; species Illadopsis cleaveri. Next base: position 161,039 of record VXBB01002168.1, on the reverse strand, counting down.
GCTCCTGTTGTTGTTTGGATTGGCAGTCTTAACTTAAACTCTGTTTGCTTTGTGCCTGATCCTATAGTGAATGTGAGAGTACAGTGAATTTTGCTGGGAAACTCAGGAACATCAGGAACATGTTTTAGATGAGCTGCTTATAGTGGTCACATCCTGATTTTAGGTGGCAAAAATGTTATAACTTGACCTCTTCTTTCAGCCTTAATTTACAGATGTGCAATCTCAATTTACCTGGATGTGTTTTCCTTTT
>VXBB01002168.1:150520-160748 GCA_013399915.1 Illadopsis cleaveri | reverse complement strand
TTTTTTTTTTTTTTGCCTGCATGTCTGTATAAGACACACGGCCTAAGCCAAGTTCAAATTACTACCTTTATTTTTCTTTGTATTTTTATTGGTACTGTTTCCTTAGTCAGTGCAAGAGCAATCAAAAGCTGGCTCCACTTGCTTGTGATCCATCACTTTTTGAAGGCATTGGTTTGCTGCTGGAAGGTGTCCATGTTGTTGACTGAGTGCTACAGCTTTCCCTTCTTTTCCAGCCTGTATCAGACATGCATTTTTATCAAAATGTTCCTGGGCAGCAAGCAGTGCAGTGTGAAGGGCAGCCAGCTGAGGCAGGGCAGATCTCTGATGGGAGCAGTGGATTTATCACATAAAACACAGCTGGGAATTTTCTAGCTGACAGATGCCAGGAGATGGCAGTTTATAGGAGGGATGGCATTCCTGTGGGACTGCTCCATCAACTGACAAATGAAGAACATCTTTCTGACCAAAGGGAATAACCCGTACCATGGTGCTAGGGCTGTGCTGCTGGAGCTCAAGACTTGTCATTTTTAGGAATTTAGGATATCAGGGTGGGTGGAAACCACCATGAGAGCAGGTAATGCTGAAATGGGGATCACTGGAGTTGAGGAGACTCCATCCTTGGAGACATTAAAAACTCAACTGGGTGAGGTCCTGGACAACCTGACGTACCTGTGATGTGGGGCCCTGGCCTGAGCAGGTTGGACAAGCATGTGGAGGTCTTCTCCAGCCTCAGTTACTGTGTCATTGCCACACAGTCATCACCTGGACAACTTGGAGGGCCTGGAGGGGAAGGCAGGAGCCTCATCATAAAGTTGTGATGCTCTGAGACATTCTGCAAGTTAAAAGGAATAAATTTGATGCTCACACTGGGTCTGAAATTGCGAGAAATCTTTCCAAGAACTGTTTTGTTGTGGAGAAGCACAGTGACCTGGAGGAGATGGAGTGTCCTGCCCAGCTTGGCAGCCTTTGGCAAGGCTTGTCTTCAGCAAATGCTGCAGTCTGTTTCTGGTTCAGCAGGTGAGAATCACATCCCAGCTGCTGCAGAGTACAATTTAAACAGTTTGGGCCAGTCACTTACTTTCTGTGTCCTGTCAAGGTCACTCCAATGCCTTTTGCTGAGAGGAGATTGAAGATGCCCTTTGTGGCTGAGCCAAGTGTGGGATGTGTCTTACACTAAGAGAGATGTGTCTGACACCACCCACATTTCTGTGCATGTTTTGGTTATTTCACGTTATGTGGGAGCAGAATACACTGACAGCAGTGATTACCATACTGCTACCAGGCATCACTAGTGTTACCTAAAATTGGTGGAGCCAATTCAGCTGCTTAGAGGACTCTTCATTTCAGAGTCATAAAGGCTCAGAAGGGATGTCTGAGTGCTCCTGCCTTTGTGGCACAAGATGGAAGTGGGCAGTAGGCACAGCCACTCCTTCTTGCATCACCCCTTCTCCAGGTTTGCAGCTGTCCTGGTGAAGGCAGCGTGGCTCCTGCTGTCCTCCAGAAAGGCCGTGTTGGACACCAAGCCATCCATCACAGCACAGCCTGGCAGCTCCTGAGGCTGCATGGTTGTGAAAATCCATGGACAGGAGAACAGGCTGTTCCACTTCAGGTCTCTGAAGTGGATTTGTGATGTCGGCACAAAAGCCAGCTCTGTCCTGGAAACAATCTGCTGCTTCTCAGCAAGGGGAGGTGCCAGAGCTGCCTTCTGCCACAGGGATGTTCAGGACAGCTGTTCTTTGTCTGCCCTGAGCAGTGGTTGATCCAGGTGGCCTTTCTGACCAGGAGGCCCTGTCCCTTTTCCTGCTGGTGGGCCCTGCTCATAGCATGGCTTTAATAGTTTTGGTTTTCAGTCTCAGGACTTTCCTCTATAGTATTTTTTTGTCCACAGTGTTGTTTGCCTTTACATCATTTCCCCTCCCTGCCACGTTTGGGGTAAAGTCAGGAGAAGCTTTTTCCCTGCTTCCCTTACAGCCGATGCTGGTACTGTGAGGAGCCCAGGGGATGCTGAGAAAAACGAGACAGGATATAAAAACCCTGCTCTTTTATGTAACACATCCCTCTTTCCCATTCTGAGAGGAGATCACTGGTGTGCCTGGTCTGAAAGGGAGAGGTTATACATGTTCTGCTCAATTCTCCCCTCTTCCTTTACCCTGCATTTTCAGCACATTCCCCATGGGGGTGGTGCCAACTTGTCTTGTGTCGTTCAGCACCATTTTACTGCCTCACATAACATGCAAACCCCACAGATGAATTAAGGTCAGCAGGAAGCAAAACCAGCTCTTACTTGTGTTTGGAAACTGGTATTTCTTTCCTTTAACCACCAAGACTTTGAATTCTGAAATGCTGTCCCTCTCCTAGGAGCTGTAGATGAGGCAGCTCTGGGTTTTCAAGGCTCTGCCTCTTTGAGGTAAAGCACTCAGAGGGTGATGTGTTCGTGTAAAAGGGTATCTCGCCTCTGGTTTGCTGTGACTGATTTATAGTTGACTTTGCAAGCCAAGTTCTGCATGGGTTATAAAGGCATGCAGTGGAAATTCATGGGGAAAGCAGCCTTTTGGAGCAGGTTAGACATAAATGTCTTACAAATGGTAATGTCAGTTCCTACCTCAGCTGTAAAATCCGTGCCATAATTTAAAGGTATTAAAATTAAATAGGCTTATAAAGATGCATCTCTGTAGCATAGACCTTGCTTGCAGCTGCAGCCTTTGGCTCTGCTCTGGAGATGAATTCACTGGGCACACACGTTGAATATGAAGGAATATACACATCTCTCAGGCTGATCTCAGTTGAAATCTGTGCTGTATTAGAGAGGTTCTTTTAGAATAAAAATGTGCTCTTTAATTTTTGTGAGTAGTTTGGTGAAAAGGGCACAGACTTAACAGGCCAAAGAAGAAATTGTAGTAGTAGCATACCTGACAAATCAGTTTGTGGAGATGTGGAGTGGCTCTGTGGCTCAGAGCCGGGCAAGGCAGCTCTCTGAATCGTTGTCAAGTTGCTGGAATAAAGTATCTACTTACGTGGGCAAAAGAGCTCATTGTAGTGCTTGAATAGGCTGTTATTTAAAGGCCCGTGAGTCTCATTCTATATAGAGCAACATTTCAAGGGGTAAAAAGACTAAATTTATATTGGTATTTTATTAAAATTTATGCTGGCACAGCAGCACTGGAGCTCCACTGGAAGCTGAGTTGGCTCTTTCATTCAAAGTCGCAGTTCTGCCTGCTTTATAACTTAGTGAAAAATTACCTGTGGAGATGAGGTTTCTCATCCTGATCTCAGCCCACCAGGGTGTTTGGTCTTTTAAGTGCTTCATAACCACTCTCTGCTGCTGTGGGTGTTTAAATGATGGAGCTGGAGAAGGTGCTTTCCTGGTGAGGCTTTCTCTATATTTAGGGCTTGATGCTTTATTGTCTTACTTAATTATTTCTTTGCTGTTATAGAGGTTGGGGACATGGTTCAGGAAAAGCAAGGGAGCTTCTCAGCCTCTGTCCCACGTGGGAAGGGGCAGGGAGGCACAAGGATAAGAAAAGGATTTGCCTCCCCTGCACAGCAAGAGAGCCCAAGGGCAGCTTGGGCAATGTTGTGCCCTGGCCCACACTCCATCCTCAGTTAATTTGCTCCAGTTTGTAGACATGGGAAAGGCTGAAGTCACCCCTGTCATCTCTTGGCTCCAAAGCTGTCACTTGGCCTCTTACCTTTGTGCTGGTGTCCCCTGCAACGTGCACGGCTCACACCAGAACAGGAGCCCTTTTTACACTCATCCCACATTGCTAAGGAAAGGGAAAAATGATACTGTAACCCTTTAAACCCTCTGTTTACTTCCATACAACCCGGGCTGGATGGCATTGCATCTGTTGTGCACCCTCCTTCCTGTGGCCTCTCTGCTCAGGGGATTGTGTCTGTTGGATTTATGGCTGTAAGGGCCTCATTGAGGAACTGTTGTTAAAGTATTTTGGACAGACTGGGAGAAAATTTCTAGAGGATTTGGGGGGTTTTTTTGAGGGCATGGTGTGTTCTCCTTTGCAATTTATTTCCATTTTTTCCTTATTCTCATATGTTCAGACAAACCAAGCCCTGTGCCCATTCCCTGAGGTGTTTTTGTTATAAATGCTGGGATAATTTGTTTATGGCAGCCTTGGCCTAGGTGATGTCAGAGTTGGCTCAGTGAGGTGTCCTTGGAGACAGGAGCCACCTGTCTTCACTGTTCTTTTGATGTTGGAGCCTGGCAAATTTCCTGCTAGGGGTGGCTGGCTGTGAATCCCTATTGAAATTCTGGCTCAGTGCTATCTTGAAAATGCTGCAGCAAGTGTTGATGTTTGGAGGAGCTGTAGCCTGAAACCACCACCTGACTTCTGGTTCCAGAGCACAGGGTCTAATAGAGATGTCCCTCACAGATGTTAATGCTTCAGGAGGATTTGCTTTCCCATCCCATGATTTCCCTGTTCGGTTTCATCCTAATGGATGCCACAGAAGTCCTTGTCCTGTATAATATTCCTTACTAAATTGTTACAACCTGCTTGCCCAAAGGACCTCTTCTAGTTTAATCCGTGTAAATCCTCCTCTGCTTTGCATCTTGCAGTCACCTTTATGGGGGCCAGTCATATGTGGCTGATTCCTTCACCTCAGGAATGTGGGATGGGGATGGGCAATCCTCAAATCTGAAGTTCTTGGGGACTCTCAAGCATGATGTGCTTTCCATCAAAGGAGTGAAGCAGCTGCTGGTCAGGGGTGGATAGGAAGCAGGACTTGTGTGGGGTGAAAATACCTTGGAAGTTCTGTAAAGATGAAGGCAGGAAAAGCAATGCTTCAGTTCTGCCTTTCTTTGAGAGCTAGAATGTAGGTGTCCTCATTTTTTTTTAAACTTGTGACTTTGTCATCCAGTATATGGCCAAAAAGAGAGACTAAAATGAGCAGCTTGTTCTCTTTTTTCCCTCCACCATTGATGAACATATCAGCAAGGACTGTGACCTGAGACTAGAAAACATCTGGCTTCTTTCACTTGTTCTGTCCTTGCTTCTCAACAGGCAGAGGGAGGGTCTCTTGCAGGGTGCTTTTATGATGCTGATGCTCAGGTGAATCCCCCTGGCAGGGCTGGTGTGCTGTGCTCCCAGCACTCCTGATCCCATGTTCTTGCCTGTTTTGCTCCAGCATTGTCCTGCTCTGCAGTGGTTTTTGTGATTTGATAAGAATGTGTCAAAGTGCTTACGTTTGGATTCTCTGTCTTTTCTCTGTTCATGCAAAGCCTCCCTTGGCTTCTCCCAGTGCTGTAGGAGCTGTGGGCTCTGTTCCCTTCCCACCTCCATTATTTAGGGCTTGGTACAGCAAAGCTCTTAAGCCCATAGTTTATTTTGAGCTTGCAGATGATTTCACAGAGAGTTTGGGTCTCTGTTCCAATTTTTGTTGTGGTTATTTCAATGACAATCAGAGAGCCGAGATAAGACGGGGAGAACGGCAGACATGAGCTTGAGGTTTTTTTAATTGCTCTCATCTCTGCAACAAAGAAACCAGTGGAAAGATCCTGTGAAGTGATGCAAATACAGAGCAGATGCTCCAGCTGGGCTGGACTGGTTCCAGATCTGTGTCTTGATGAGAAATGTGCTCCTTGGATCTCACTGGCATCGGGGGGAGGGAGTGGGGGGAAGGTTGGGGGCATGCTGGTGGTTCCACAGGGGGACAGTGTCTCTGCTGGTGACAGGCCCCAAAGTGGCACTGCCAGTGAGCAGCTCCTTCTGTCAGTGCCCAGCTGCAGCTGAGATGCTCATGAGGCACCTGGCTTTACCCAAGGCCTGTCTGATTTGATGACTAAGCCATTACAAAGTATGTAGCAGAGGAATTTTCTGCTTTGGAAGGGAGTATTGTTGCTTGGTTGATTTGAAAGCCCATTTATGGCATCAGGTCAAAAGCAGTTGCTTCTGCTGCTTCCCAATTAGAAGACTCATTTATTGATGGATGACTGAGGTGAGGAAGTGAAAAATCTTGATATATTTTTCCTCCTGGAAGAGTTGGCTTGCTATCACAGTGGTGATTTCTCTGCTCCTCTGATTAGGTCCTTGTTTATCTTAGGAATGCAATGGCACTGCTAACTATTGTGGACATACCAAACTGACCTCTGCTCCTTCAGTGACTCATTTTCCTTCTGGAGTGTTCTGAGGATGTGCCGTGGAGCAAGTTCTGTCTTTCTGACGTTACAGATGAGGAACTGCACTAAACTTCTCTCCTTCCTTTTCCATGTCTCCCCCTTACAGACATTTCCCATTAGGTTAATTGGGCAAATCTGTGCAGCACAAAATTTTCTGAGTACTCCACGTCAGCCCTGTGGTGGGAATGCTGTGGAGGGAAGCATCAGGCTCATTTTTTTGGCATCCTTGTCCAGGAGTATCAAGGAGTTCAAGAGTTCAGGGGTTTTAAGTCCTGGTGAGTCAGCACTGAGGAACACGTGAGCTTTCAAATGCTTGAAAGAAAGACAGGGTAAATTGTTCTCTGGGACTGTTGTGGGTAGGGCAAGAGGTATTTTGCCTCAAGCTGATAAAAGGGAGTTTGGCTTTTTATCAGGAGATACTTTCCAATGACTTGGTAGTAGGGAGAAACATGTGAAGCAGTGGGACTGACTGAGGAGGAGGCTGTGGAGTACCCATTGGTGGTGGTTGTGTGAACAGGATGGATCCTGCTTCATGGGAAGGCAGAGAGGGAAGGGAATGTCATGGTGCATGTGGTACCAGCCAGGCCAGGCTCTGCACTGACCATGTTTGATGCTGAAGCACTGAGGGGCTCTTGAATGGCAGAGGATGGAATGGGCAGTGCTGTCTCCAGGTAAATTTTTGTGGATTTTGTGCTCAGAGAGACCCTGAACTCAACATCTGTGCTTAAAGGAGCAGTTCTCATCTTAAGAAAGTTCTTGTGGGAAAAACTCCCCAAAATTAAAAATCCTGAGATGATTTTTGCTGCTTTATCAGCCTGTGGCACTGAAACACTGCGAGTCAGGCTGCAGGAGCTGAGCCTTGTGCTCCCACTTCACCCTGCACAGGCTCTGGGTGAGTTGTGCTGATTTAACTCCCCCAAACGGCAGAAAACAAACACAGAAAGAGGGGGCGGCGGGAAGGCACCACAAATATTCTTTTCATTTCTTTCATCTTTCCAAACTTGCAATTTTAAACACTGTGAGCTGTGCGGGGAGTTGAGGTTGGGTGACTGGAGGTAAAATCAGGATTGCTGTGGAAGTAAGAGCAGGAGCAGGTAGTGGGGCATGGAGAGACCTTTCCCAGTAATAGGCACAGTGCAAAATTCACCTCTAAATGTGCAGGTCAAGGGGGTCTCACAGGCACCTTGGAGCAGAATCTCAGCCTTCCAGAAACATGAAAGTTGTAAAGTTTTAATGAGAGTGCTGGCAGCAGTGTGGGGAGCAGGATTTACCTTCCTGCCCTAAGGAGAGCCATTAGGTGAGGGTGGGAGGTGTGATTCATCCTGGAGCTGGTCACCATAAATTCTTTGGAAACAGCAGAGCTGCTGGTCAGGCAGGAGGGAGGGATGTGTCTCTATGCTGCACTCAGCATGGGATGGTGCCATCATCATCTCAACCTCTCTACAGCCAAGGTTTCATGATGAAAAAAAAGAAAAAAAAAAAAAATCCTTGAGTTAAAATTCTAAAGAAGCCCCTTGAGCATCTGGAAGAAGGGGCTGAGGTGGGTTGTGCTCTTTGTTTATGGAAATGTGCCACTAGTTGTTCTGTGCTCACTTTTGCCTTCCTCTTGTTCAGATAAGATCACACTGCCCCATCTTTGCTGGACATTTTTGGCACTCAGGTGCTTGCACCCTGCCAGGCAAAGGATTTCTGTGGCTGACTAACAAGACAAAGCTGCCAGCCTCAGTGTTCACCAAATGACCTCAGTTCTTAATCTTCTTTCCTGAAAATACCAGGTTGCTGTAGGAAATGTTACAGAGAAAATGCATCTGAGAAACTGCATCATGTTCTCAAGAGATCTTGGCTTCAGGTGCATGAAAAATGTAAGAATTTCTCCCCTTGCTATATTTTAGCATGATTTCTTGGGAGGCAGTTGATATTGTGTTGGTGAGGGTCTGTTTTTTCTTAGTAACTTTTGAACCCCTTTGCTCCATTTGAAGCGAATTATACAGATATTGGGGTTATTTGAATTCACAAAATATTCAAATTGAAGTAACAGTTAATTATTAGTATTAAGATCCTATAAATTCCATTACAATACTGACTAATTTCCACGTCAGTAGTAATTAATAATGTTATTTAGTACTGAAATTCAGAGAACTGATGCAAGAGGCCAGTGTGGAGTGGGGAATCCTGAAGAGGCAGGCTTTGCTGTCTCTGCTATTCTGGATTTACTTATTTCCATGTGAGACAGAGCCAAGGGGGACTCCAGCATGTCCAGCAGTGACTGGAAGTCAAAAGACAAAAAAAAAAACAAAAAACAAAAAAACCCAACAACAACAACAAAAAACAAAAAACAAAAACAAAAAAAACCACCCCACAACAACAACAAAAAATCCACGCAAAGAAACCAAATCAACAAGGAAGGTTTCAAGTGAATTTTGGTTTTGTGTCACCTTTTTTTTTTCGAGTGCGCCAGACTTTTTCTTCCTCTTACATTCACATGAGGCCATATCCACTTACTTCTTAGATTCTGCCAAAAGGGAAAGAAAAGTAGTTTTTCATACAATTCCATGTTGGGTCTGTGACTTGCTGCTTGAGATTTCTAAGCAAGTGTTGATGCTGATTAAACCAAGTCCCTGGTTTGGTTGACAACTAAACAACAATGACTTGGCCAAACTTTGCTTTGCAATGGGGCTGCAGACAAAATTGCAGACATAAATTTTTATCTCACATGACCTGACACCCATCAGGTGCTGGGGTGGAGGCATCTTTCAGACAGACACACACAGACACTCTAACAGGTATCCACATGGGTTGGACAGTAGGGAACAGGGATTTTCACCTTTGAAAAGGCTGTGATTAGTTGTGTTGGAGGTACTGACCAGCTCTGGGTCCTGTGGGGTGCTCACATGGCTGTGGGGCGCTGCTCCAAGAGAATGAGTTGGGGTTTTAAATACTCACAGCTCATCATCAGGTAGGAAAGTCTTGCAAAATCTTGCAAATCTTGGAAAATCTGGCAAATGCACTGCTGCAGCCTAGCTGGTACCATATCCAGGTAGAGAGCACTGATGTTACATCAGCTTCCAGCCTTAGCTCTGTGTCCACAATGCTTCACTTATCTGCTTCTCCTTCCTGTGATCCTTGCCTAAGAGGGACTTGTGACCGTGGTGATAATTATATCTCTCTATATATGTCTTCATATTCTGCTCCTTGAAGTGTCTGAAAGCTTCCTCTTTGATGTGATTCTGCTCCCCAGAATACATTATACTTTCCCAAAACAAGTACTGTGCTTGTTATAATTATTGCAGAAGTGCTGAGCATTTTCAAGTGCTTTTCATCATCCCCAAATGTGGAAATAGATGACTTGGCACTTTCTTTTTACTGCCAGCTGCTAAAGAGGCCAGTTCTGGATTAGGAGAACACAGTGAATCCATTGCAGAGGAATGTCTGTGGTGATTGCAAGACTGGATTTGTGTAAGGACTGCTACTGTGTAGGGCTGGAGCTTGGGGTTTATCTTCTACCTTGTATTAGACTGGGATTTTAATCTTTAACTTGGTTTCCAGTTGTGCTCAGTTCTCAAGGGCAGGGACTGGCACAGGGCCTCAAGTGTCTGGTGGAAGAAGTGGTCCTTTGTGCTGTCAGTCATAGAATCACAGACTCTTTTGGGCTGGAAGGACCTTAAAGACCATCCAGTCCAACCCCCTCCTGTGAGCAGGGACACTTTCCACTATCCCAGGTTGCTCCAAGTCCTGTCCAACCTGTCCTTGAACATTCCAGGGATGTGGCAGCCACAGCTTTTCTGGGCACCCTATGCCAATGCCTCACTGGCCTCATTGTACAAAAGATTTCTTCCTAATATCTAGTGTGAATCAACCTGGTTTTGGTGTAAAGCTTCACTAATAGTTTGGTGGACCAAGCAAACCCCACAGTGAGGTGGGACCTGTGTGCTTTGTGCTGTACTAGTAAAGGGCAGACTTTGTTTCACTGATGCTCTCTTAATAGTCTGTGTTAATATTCCAAGAATAACATTTGTTGTCATCTTCGTTGTGGAGGAATTCCCACCTTCTTAAAACAGATATTTGCTTATTAATAATTTTTATACCAGCAGGATC
>VXBB01002168.1:134751-150291 GCA_013399915.1 Illadopsis cleaveri | reverse complement strand
CTCATTTTCTCCAGGCTGAGCCCCACCTTCTCCCTCAGCTGCTCCTCATGATCTGTCCTGAAGATTTTAAACTGGAGTAGACATCACCTACTGATGTAGTGACTGATGTCACCCAGACCACACAGCTCAGCCTAGGAGGGCTCCCCTACCAAATATTGTCACCAGACCTTTTGTCTAAAATATTCTTTAAAAGCTTGGTTTTCAGAATTGTACTCAAATTAGCCAGTGACTGTACAGATGAATTCCTGTCTCCAGAATGTTCTTCTCTCCTCAATTTCTAACAAAAGCATTGAGAGCTACTTGCAAAAAAAATCGATATTTCCAATCAAATCCCCAATGAAAATTCTCAAGAGAATTCAGCTCCCCAGACAGTTTAATTCAATTTGTTGTCCTTAAAAAGAAAGCATACAACCTATTATTTTAGGGTATAGGACATAGGCTTTGTTGAGCTGCAGAACACATTTTGAAGACAATAAAGCCACATAATTCTTTGCATACAATGTAAAAAAAATAAAATTTCACTAAGCCTTCAGTAAACTAATTAATCACTAAGGAAGACTCCTACTCTGAAACACAGAAACTTCTCCAGCGGAATTTGGTTTTTTCAGTTGAGCCACTTTACCTGAAGATGTTTGTGGTTTGAGGGAGAAGCTGCTTCTTCTGGATTAATACTAGTTTTTAAAAACAACCCTGGCCCTTTGTAGTTGGAATTGCTCAAGTGTCAGATTTAATGATGATATATCAGTTTGGCTAATGAAAGCCAGTAGCTCTCCCTAAAAGCAAGCTTTGCCTGCTGAATGTTACAAAAATGAATTTATCTCCAGTGAGGAATGTTGAGCAGTGAGTTGTTGGCTGCTTTGGGATTCTCCAGGGGACAGAAGATCCCGTTTCACTTGCCAGGTTCAGCTTCTCTCCTGAGAATAATGGATGTTTTTACTACAGGATCAATGATGTGGCATCAGTTGTGTCGGTCCCTTTCCCTTCTCTTATTTCACTGCTGCTGGATAAGAAGGTGGAGGTCAATTCTGACACATTCCTGCAGGGATTACAGGTGGTGGAATCTCCTTGGTGTTGATTCATTTTGTTGTTAATTTCTGACAAGTTCAAAACAAGTCCATTTTGTTGTTAATAAGTACTGGTTTGACCTTTAACCCTTCCATCTTGTTCTTTACATTGCTGGCTGTTCATTCACAGATTTCAGACACAAGTTCCTATAATCCTCCGTTTGAACTCATTTTCTCAGGATACCAGGCAGTCAGTAAGGTCTTTTTGTGTGTGTGATGTTTGTCTTCTCCTCTTCTGAGTTCTGAACCTCGTGGGCCATCCAGAAGGTTAAAGAGATCCAAACTCTTGCAATCTCATTTGAATATGAAAGGTAGTCTTTTTGCTGGTTCTAGACATGCAGCAGGAAGGGTAAGGACATAATTCCTCATAAGGTCTGGGAAAGTCTGTAGTATGAACTCAACCATTACTGGACATCAGAAGAAGAAGAAGAAGCAGATGGTCCTTATCCTCTGCTGAAATTCTAAAGCCAGAGTTTGCATTGTCTTGGATATCAAAGCTAAGTCATTGCAGGAGACAACACTGAGGAAACCAGGATTTCTAATGGAATCATCTCTGGTTTTCCCAAATTGTTTGTTTTATTCCATCACAGTTGCTTCCATGTCAGTCCAGTGCTGAAGCTTGTTGTGGGTTGTGTGCATGTGTACTGAGGAAATACGGAAAAGCAGATGGGTCATATCCCGCTTTCCTCCCCCCATGTAAACCCAGAAAATGCATTTGTAAACCAAGCATTCTTTTAGTTTTTTATTTACCTCTTCAGCTATGTTTTGTACTTTCAAGGTTGCATGTGGTCATCAGGATCAAGTAGCTTTGCAAGACCTGTTTGTGAGCTGGAGAACAGCTCAGACTGGGGCTGCTGAGGGCTGGACCTCAGGAGTTTGGTGTTGCAGAGCCACTGGGATGGCTGAGAGTCCAGGCACTCAGAATGGGATTCCAGCTGCGTTTCCAGCTGGGAACCAAGAGGTGGAAGTTCTGTCATGACTGGATGGTAGTAGACAGTGTCTGTATCTTGTGAACATCACCCAGTGCCTCAGAAATGGGTTTGGTGACTCAGAGGAAATAGCAGCACCACAGAACAGCAGTTCTCAGATGTTCCCAGCAGGTACTTTGATTTCTATAAAATTTATTTTGTTCTCAGGCAGGGAACTTGGTGCCCTCTCAGCTGCAGCAGGGAACAGCTCTGTGCTGGGAGTTCCACTCTGGACTCCCCACACAAGGTCCAGAGGCTCCAAATGCTCCCCTTCTGCAAGAATCTCTCCTCTAGAATCCAAACTAGTTTATTGAGCCTTTGGGTATGATTGCTACATGTGGTTCACAAAACTTGCCCTGCCTGACCAAAGCAGGGTTGAAGTGTGGAGAATCTGATTTGGAAGAAAAGTGCAATGTGGGTTTGTGAGGTGACCATAGCAAATCCAAAGCCCTGGAGGGCTGAGCTTGCTGTCTGTCAGTGTTTCTGAGAAGGTGAGCACACAGGTGTGATGTAAAGAGTGGGTTCAGCACATTGCTTAGATTTATGTGCATTTAAACAGTGGCTGCTGCCCTGTGCTCTGCTGCCCTGCTGAGGCTGGGGCTGCTGTGGTCTGAAGTGCTTTGCATGTCAGCTCAGCAATGCAGGACCTGCTGCCTTCTTGCTGTGGGAATGTGCTCCAGTTTCATGCCCAGTGTATGAGCTGTGGCAGCTCTAAAAGAGTAATGCAGCTCCCCTGATGCTAAACATTTGTGGTTTGTGCAGAGAGACTGGATAAAGTGAAAATAATGGTGTATTTAGAGTGATCTGACCTTATACTGCCTTCTTTCTAGGAAGTCCAGCTGCAAATGCTCAAATACTCCCTACTGGTACTTGCCAGCCAAGTATTTTTTGAGTGTAGCAGTGAACAGCGACTTACTCCTGACTCCCCAGATAAAACTGGTAGGGACCAGTAAAAAAAAACCACTGAAAATTCATACAGGCTTTACTGGAACCCTAGAAATACCCTGGTCATGTGGGCTAAAAGAACATGAGACTGCAAAGGCATGGGGTGTAACTGCAGCCCTCCAGCATCCTCCTGCTCCTGTGACATGGCTATGCTGCTCCAAGCCAGCTCCTACAAGGTGTCTCTACTGATCACTGGCTGTTCAGCAGGGCAGAGCCTCAGCTTAATCAAATAATCTTTGTTATATCTGGTATGATTGTCTGTATCTGACTATTTATAGCCTGGCGCCGTGTGTGCCAGACATGTGTCCCAGATTGTGTCTGAGAGTGTATTTGATAATAGATTTACAATTGCTGGAAAGAAGTGTGCTGATGGGCACGGAATTTTGATGGCTCTCCCTCTGCTGTGCTGTGGTTCAGATCCCTCTTCCTTAAGGATGCTGTGGAAATTGCAGAGGTGCTGCAGCAGCAGTGACTGCTGTGTCTGGGGGCTCCATGCATTTACTTCCAGGGTGACCCTGGCTGTGTTAGTACCCTTGAGTGGAAGTGAGGAATGGGCTAGCAGTCATTTGAAGAGATTTTTGGGGAGGGTTTTTGTAGAGGGACAATGAATGTGGCTGGTAGATGAGGCTGTATAGGATATGGGGATACCAGGTGGATCTGGATGTTGTAGTCACACCGACATTCCTGCCTGGTTTGCCGTTCTCTGTCACTTGCAGTCATGATATCAGGGCTGTGTGTCCTCAGTTTGGCAACACAAAACCAAAACTGGACTAAAGCAGAAGGTCCTGAGACTCTGCTTTGCATGAAAATCCACTCTGCAGAGTGGATTTTCCATTGGAATGGCTTTAAATGCAGAGGATTGTAAACACTGTAAAAAATCTCAGAAGTTTATTTCTGCCCTCCAGCTCTGAGGCTTGGAGTGATGCCTTGTGACCCTCTTGCCTGCAGGCCCTGGGGCTTTTTGCTTAATGCAAACCTGGGAGAAATATTGGCAGTTCATAAATCGTCATCTTTTCTTGTCATCTCAATTGGGGCAGCTCATCTTCACAACAGATGTGGATAACTGGTGAGACTGCAGACAAGTGCTCTGTGCTCATTGCATCTGAATTGAGAGAGGTAAGATCTGTGGAGATCCTTATTCCTATGGAGAAGGAATAAATGATACATGGATTAATTGTTACCCCACTGCTTTCTGTTATTCTCAGCCACAGCTGGAAAACTTCAGCTGCAGCTTGTGTATGACTACTTGAGCTCCTTCAGCTAGAAATGACAGGGCAAGAGCTTTACAAGAGGAACCACAGAACCAAAGAATCCCAGAATATCCTTAGTTGGAAGGGACCCACAGGGATTACTGAGTCCAACTACTGGCCCTGCACAGACACCCCAACAATCCCACACTGTGCCTGAGATCATTGTCCAAACACTCCTGGAGTTCTGGCAGCCTTGGAGCTGTGACCATTCCCTGGGGAGCCTGGGCAGTGTCCAGCCCTCCAGATCTCTCTTTCCTGGGGAGATGGAACTGTGGCAGAAGTGGAAGCAGTGTTTCTGCGCTTGTGTAGAAAAGGGATAAATCTGTAGAAGAACAAGGCATCATCTGTTCTCTTGCTCTGAGAACAGCTTGTTTTTACAGAGATCTGTCCCTTCACATGGGAGAGCTCTGTCAACAACAAACCAAAAAAAGGGAAGAAAAGTTAAAACTTCCTGCATAAGCTTGTGTTCCCACTGGTCCCAAATGAAATGAGATGTAAGCACCTCCCTGACTTTAAATAGCACGTGGGCAATCATTCCTCAGAGTCTGGGCAGCATCAGTAAAACTGACTGGATTCAGGGAATGAAACAAAAGAACCAAATCTGTGCTGCTTTCATCTGCATTGGAGTGGCTGAGGAAGAAATCAATACTTGTTAGCTAAATAGGGACAATATTGTCAGTGCTGGAAGTTATTTTCCATTCTCTGTACTCTGTTTAGAGCTTGAGAATGATCTTGAGTCCGTCCAGCCAAGCCTTTGCAAGAGAGACAAGGGGTAATTTGGGGGTTAAGGCTGAAAACAGGTCTGAGGTTTGGTTTCAGTTCTCTGCTGTTCCACAAGCTCCTCATGTGAGCTTGGGAATCTTAAGCTTTCTTCTTAAGCTTTCTGCAAATGTTAGGCAACATTTCTCCTCCCTCCTTTAGATGGGGAGTGATTGTGGGCTGGCAGCTCTGTTGATGACCACGTTCAGCTAAGTCTGTCTCCTTTGGTGCCTGGTGGGCTTGGATCTTTCTCAGTTCTATTTGGAGGATGCTGTTTCATCCTTCTCTCACCCTGCTCTACGAGCTTGCCATTGTTTATTCCCACAGGTTAAAGTGGGAAGGCCCTTTTGTGACTCTATCTACTCATGGCCAAGGTGTCCCTGCTTTCTCCTTTCTGTAACTTTTCCATATAAACTCAGCTCTGCTGGCAGCCAGGAAGGGTCTCTGCTGTTTCTCTGTGCCAGCTGTAGTCTGTGCCACCTTAACTGGCTGAACACTTTTCAGTGATTTATGATTAATAGAGACACTTTCAAGGGTTTGTGGCTTTTCTTCCCAGGTCCTGCCTGTGCTGACAGTGACCTTATCTCCATTTAACTTTGCCTTCTGGATTCTTGAAGACAAGCATAGATTTAAGCAGTCCAAAATGAAAGATTAAGCCATGGTTTTAGCTAATCTTCATGCAGAGGAGGCTGCCTGCTCTTCCTATCTGTAGTTTGAGAAATTCTATTATGCTGCAGCATATCTCCAAGGAAGGATTTGAGTGATGATGTTAGCAGCCTATCTTACACTAATTTTTACACTTAATAGCACATGATAAGCCTGTTGTCTGCAGAGTAGCATTTTCTTCTTGAAAAACGACTCCTGTCATTTGTTGTGCTGCAGCGTGGAAACATTTTGCATTTTTCTCTCTGAGGAGTTTTAACTATCCCGTGTCTGCTGCTTGGTGATTGTTTCTACTTTGAACCCAACATACACCTGAGCCAGAGCTGTTGCTAAGAGGTTTTCAGGAACTTTATGGTCACAGCATTCTCCATGGACTCCTTGCAGTGCACCTGATAGAGCTGTGAGGTCTCTGATCACCTGTCAGTTTTTTAGGACATTCTTCTGGGTCTTCAATTTGTCCCTTCTTACAAAGCATCCTGCCAAAATAATGCCCTTCAAAGACACTGAGCCCCTTACTTGAAAGTCTCTTGAAGGCTTAGAGCTTCTAAAAGCCTTCAAACAGTGGCATTTCTGTACCTGCAGAATAATCTCATGCATTTCCCAAAAGGCAGTCACAGCTAATCTCCTCTGAGGCCTCATTAGAGAATGCAAAGATTTTCCTCTGTGGACTTCTGTCTTGGCCCTCTATCCTGGCAGCAAGGGGGTCCCTGTTCACTGTCATTCATCTTTCTGTCCTGCCCTTCTCTTGGAGTAATAGAATCACAGAATTGTTTAGCTTGGAAAAGACTTCTAAAATCGAGTCCAGCTAGTCCTCACTGCTGCCAAAGCCACCACAGACCTTTGTCCCCCACTGCCACATCCATATGGCTTTTGAGCACTTCCAGGCATGGTGGCTCCACCACTTCTCTGGGCAGCCTATTCCGGTGGCTCCTGGCATTTTTGCTCCTTTCCAATTTTCCTCTTTTATTGTGTATTTTTCTTCCATGCCAATTTCCACTGTTTCTCACCTGCCTTTGAGTGACTTCTTGTGGTATCTCTGCTTTTTCCTCCTTTTAAACTCTGATATCTTCTCCTTTCCTCACCAAGTACTACGAGTCCTTTGTGCTGGCTTTTGCAATCACTCCCTGACTACATCCACAGTCATTGAGGCAGGCTTTATAAAGCTGTCTTTTCCTTAAATCCATTCCTGGGCCTGAAGTCTGCCATGTGGTCCACTTAAAACTTTTTAAAATCATTGCAAGAAAGCTTAGGGCCATCTGCTCTGTTTTTACAGACAAACTGCAGGCAGGCTGCTGTGTTGGCCAAAATGTTGTGGTCATTAAATCACTGTGATGTTTCTCCTTGTCAGGTTGAAGTTCTACCACTCCAGCCTAAAACCAAAATCCTTTCAATTCTGCATGTGCAGGCAAACCATCGCTTGGCATTAAATGAATTGATTAAATGTTCTGCTAAAGTGGGCTCAGTGAAGCAAAGGCTTTTTGTTTTTCATGCCTGAGACTTCTGTTAAGGAATCAGAGAACCTATGGGGGACAGAAGGCTTTGGGGTGACCTGATTGGGGCCTTGCAGTACCTGAAAGGAGCTGACAAGAAAGAGGGAGAGAGACTTTTTACAAGGGCCTGGAGTGATAGCACAAGGGGGAATGGCTTCAAGCTGAGAGTAGTTTTAGATTAGATATTAGGATGAAATTCTTCCCTGTGAGGGTGGTGAAGCCCTGGCACAGGGTGCCCAGAGAAGCTGTGGCTGCCCCTGGATCCCTGAAGTGTTCCAGGCCAGGCTGGACAGGGCTTGGAGCAGCCTGGGATAGTGGAAGGTGTCCCTGCTCATGGCAGGGGTTTGGAACTGGATGATCTTACAGTCTCTTTCAACCCAAGCCATTCTGTGATTCTTTGATTTTGTGATATGATACTTTAGCTCAGTCTTGAGCATTCAAAACCATCTGGATTTTTCCAAATTTGAGCCTTTTCACCAATCTTCCATTTGCCTTCCTGTGTTGCATAAATTTAGTAGTAGTTAAACCGAAGTGGCATCAGGTACCTGGTGGAGCCTGTGCAGCAGGTTTACACTCTGCCCTTGAAAGTTTGTGATTCCTGCTGACACCAAGGAGCCCTGTTTGTAGGTGAGGCAAGAACTGGGCTGCTGTTTCCACGTTGGCCAGACAGCCTGGCAGCCAGAGAGGTCTCTTGTGCTTGGGGGTCATGAGGGCTCACAGCCCCCCCAGCAGCTCGAGCTGCTGCAGAGTTCCTGTTGAATTGTTTTTCCAGAAATTGCACTGTTGAATTGAAACCTGCCTTCAGGGGAAGGTGGCTGCAGGCCCTGCTGCTCTTGGGAATGTGTTCTGCACTACTGAGCCGAGGTGGGCACTTACACCAGTGCCATGGAGAACTCCATTAACCTGGTGATTGAAAACCTGGCCAAAAAAAAAATGTTTTATAGTCACAGCCCAAGCTTTCACTTCTTTTAGCCTTGTCTTGAAGGTTTGACCGGAATCTTAACACTCCAGCAGAACTGGTTTCTAGGAATTGTTACTGCCTTCCTCATTTTTTGCTGCTTTCAGTGAAACAGATGGATTTCAGTGTCTCTGTGGTAAAGCATTTGCTCTAGATTCCCCCTTCCCCCAGACACTTTCACGGGTTCTGTTCCTCAGAGGAGGTAGATGAGTGATCAGAAGACCTCAGGCAGTTGTCAGAGGCCCTGCAAAAGCCCCTTGGCCCTTGCCTCCTCCTCAGAGCAGTGTCCAGGGGTCTCTGAGACCACCCAGCCGGGGCACATTTCCAGCTGTTTTCCAGCTGAGATAGGCTTTATGAGCTGCTCTTTTATTGAAGATGGGCACATTCATCTATTGTTTTAGGGCAGATTTTCAAACAGAATTGATTGGCATGTTGGCATCTGAGTGGAAGGTGTGTGTTTGAAACTGAAGGGCTTTGGAGAAGTTTCTGCTCTAATATTCATGGCTGTATCCAGACATCCAGACAATTTAGGCTGCATTAGTGTGATAGTTTTTCTTATGGACTGGAAAGGTCTTGTGGTCTTTTAGCAATTTAGGTGGAACTTGGGCCACATTTGGCTTTACTTGTGCTGTTCAGTGCATGTTTGCTGTGGCAGCTGAGGAGCTTCTGGTCCCAGTGGATTTTCCTGCAGTCCTTGTCACAACTGGAATGGAGAAGCTGGTCAGGGAGGTCCTTTGCCTTGCCAGGTGAGTTATAGCTCTGGGCATCATCAGCTGACCACAGCTCCCAAGAGTATTCCCCAGAAAGTGCTGGAGCACTGGGAGTCACTGGAATCTCCTATTATTTACTGATGCTCAGGGAGGTCAGCAGCTTGCCTCCTGCTTCCACAATTTGCTTGTGCCATGTGTAGGGAATTAGATTCCAGGCTGCATTTCCAGGTGGATTTGTCCGAGTGTGTTGTATTTCTCTCTTTCCAGATGGAACTATTCTTTCTTTCAGAAAATTGAGTTTTCCACACTATTACAGGGTGTTTGGTTAAAAGCTGGAAGAGGTGAAACACCCTGGGCTGCTTGGGTAGGACCTACAGGGACTGGATGTCTCTGCTGGGCTGGTGGGTGCTCCCTGAAGAGCCACACCAGGTCACATAAATTAGAGCAGCCATTTAACTGCTGTTAATTCCTCTGTCTTAGGTCAGGCTGAGATTAGCTATGACTAGAGAATTGTGGAGGTGAGAACAGCTCTCTGATTTATGTTAAGAAGATTCTTGTGGAAGCAAAATTTGAATTTATATTTTTAATGGATTTTCTGAGACCATCTATGCGAGGGTTCATTTCCTAACAGTTTGTATTCAATCTGTTGTTGATGTGCTGGAGCTTAAATATGTTTCTATAAGTGAAAAAAAAAAGAATAGTCTCTGGGTACCTTAGAGATATGCTGAATATCAGCTATGATATGACAGCAATAAGCACATCAAACTGTGGGCTACTGGCATCATTGATATGCTGTGTGTGCAGAGGCTTTGTACATCACTAGGCTTTGTGCCTGACAACTGCAAGGATGTTAATTATTATGCTATAATTCATCAGCTGAAGGACCTTGCAGCACTGTTATTAAGCCAAATTCCGAGGCCTTGGCTAGGTCATTAAGCAAAAACTAAGTAAAGACTAATTTACTCTGTTATTAATCAATGAATTAAATATATTCTGAAGTCCTGTTTTAAGAAGGAAGGTACTGCTCAGGCAGAAAGTGAAGAAATTACATAAAGATGTTTAAACAGAAAAATAAAATACGCTTCACAGTTTAAATAATTTTGGAAAATCGTTCTTTCTGCAGTCTTGTGAGCCCAGGTCAGTTCCTAATTTGAGGAGCTACTGGGCTTACAAGAAACAGTGAGAATGGGCTGGAATTTTATCCAGTAAGGTAGGTCCTGTTCACAACCTGTGATCTCTCCCCTTCCTCCTGTCTTGTGGCTGAGGACCCTCTTTAGTGCCCCAGTGTAGTCAAGGCATCAGTTTTTCAGATTTCCCCATCCTTAGCTTGGGCTCAGAAAGCTTCTTGACCTTCTTGGCTTTGATTTCAAGGCCCTCAACCCATATTGGGTGAGACCCTGACCCCCAAATGAGCTGTGCAAGGAGTGGCCTTGGCCATGTGGACGTTGTCTGGTCCCAGGTACATGAGTGACCTTGTTGTCAGCAGTCACTGAGTCACTTCTTCTCAATTCACTGGATTTGTGTTATCCTAGAGTCCCTCTCCTCTCCCTGGCTCTCGGGATAGTTTTTTGTTCCTTGGCACGTGAATGAACTGGGACAGGCTGCTTTTCAGGAGTGATTTTCCTGACCAGTCCTGTGGCAGCAGCATGGTGTGATCCTTCAGCAGGTGCCAGATCCTCCTCACTGGAAGCAGTGGTCAGCTCCCAGTTTAGCTCCCCAGAGCTCACACTCAGCTCCTGAACCAAACCCAGCCCTGGCTTCTCCTGCTTGGCCCATCCCTGCTGCCAGAGCTGTTTCCAGCTGCCTGGGCCATCTCTAGGTTTGAGTGCCTTTTGGAAGTGCCAGCTCGGTGGCTTCCCACAGGGACAGGAGATCAAATCTGGGAGCCTATCAGCTAAATAGCCTGTGAGGCTTCCAGGTTTTTTTTTTTACTTGCTTTTGCATCAGTATCTGACAGGCTCAAATCCCAGGGTGCCGAAGAATTACAGCAAATATTTACTCTCCTTTCTGTTGTGGTAGCACCTGGGAGGCGTCTCTGAAATGTGAGGTGTGTTGTGCTGGAGCCCAGTTCCTTGTGCTCGAATTTCAGACGCAGCTCCTGCCCCAAGAGCATTCGATTCCAGCAGACAAGGAAGTTGCAAGGAGGTGAATATATTTAGGACAAAGTCCTGAGGGCAGAGGCAGACGCTGAACAAAACCCTCACGAGCTCCCTTCGGCTGCAGCCCGTGGTTTGTGCTGTGAGCAGGCTGCCAGCTCCTCGGACTGGGCTGACAGGGATGTGTTTTGTAGGCAAACCACGTCTGCCACCGCCCCACCAAACGAAGGGAAAGTTGGAGGAGGCTTTTGTTGCTTCCTTGGTTTTTCTTCACATTACATAAGTACGTAAGCTGCTAGGATCATTAGAACGAACTTCTCCCCGTATTTCAAAACCAATCTCTTGTTTTGACACTCGCAATCTGGCTCTTCCCTGGTGTTTTCATGGTGCTTGTGTGGAAACGAGCAGCCTGCATTCCCTCCTTCTCCTTACGTGACTGGAAAAGAGAAGTTCAGGCATCTATTAAATTCCCGTTGAGAGACAAGCGCTGGAGTGTGAGCTGGCTAAGGTTTCATGCATCTTTCCTAATATTTATAGTTCAGCGATTTAAAGCATATAATCAAGTTTGTTGGGTGAGAAACACATTCCAGCCCATCCCTACTGCCATGGGACAGCCAAGGAGGGAAGCACTGGTGGGTAAGCAGAGAAATGCAGAGGAGATGGAGCAGGGGACTGACAAGTGGCTGGCTGGTACCAGAGGCAGTTTCTTTTCTCCTGAAGTGTCTATTTCTGGCTCATGCATATTATGGCACAGATATTTCCCAGAAGATGATGTGGCTTTTATTTGAAGGCAGCTCTTTCTGCTGACTCCAGGTGGAAAGGCAGGGTATTTGGGTTATGGCCTATATGTGCACATCACGTTCAGTGTCATAGGGAAAAGGGGCTAAGTCCACGCAGTCACAGAATATCCTGAACTGAAAGGGACCCACAAGGATCATCAAATCCAACTCCTTGCTCTGCACAGACACCCCAACAATCCCACCCTGTGCCTGGGAGCATTGTCCAAGCATTCCTGGAGCTCTGACAGCTTTGGGGCTGTGACCATTCCCTGGGGAGCCTGGGCAGTGCCCAGCACCCTCTGGAGGAAGAACCTTTTCCCTGGGCTTTGTGCAAAGCTGAATCCTGTGATTAGGGAATGGTTTTAAACTAGAGGAGAGGTTTAGATGAGATGTAAGGAAGAAATTCCTGACTGTGAGGGTGGGGACGCCCTGGCACAGGTTGCCCAGAGGAGCTGTAGCCACAGAAGTGCTCCAGGTTAGATGGGGCTTGGAGCAGCCCAGTTTAGGTGAAGGTGTCCCTGCCCTTGGCAGGGGGCTTGGAACTGGATGATTTTTAAAATCCCTTCCAACCAAGCCTTTCCATGATTTTATGATAGTAGGATATGGAGGTCACCATGTCTTTTGCTCTCTGAAGAGCACAGTTGCTGGATCTCAGCTAAATGGAGGTTTGGGGTTTGCTGCCAACAGCTCTGGGCTCCCTGTGCTAATTCACTGCTGTTTAATTACAGTGGAGCTGTTCTGCCTTGGCTTTACAAAGTTGTGTGCAGGCTGGTCGAACGCCATCATCTCTAGGGCTGGATTGTACAAAGCTGGCCCATCAAATAGGTGCTTTTTGCAAAACCCAGAGCTGTCCCAGGCCTGCTAATGATCCTTTTTATCCCTGGGCAGCACAGCAAGGCTGGGACACGCTGCCTGGCTGTGCTGAGGGCAGGGAGGTTTGTGCTGCAGGACGCTCTCAGCTGTGGGAGGGTGTTGTGATGTGCTCTCCAGGTACCTCGTCTGCCACTCTGTGGCTGCTGTGTGACAGCAGAGATGCACCAAGCAGCCAGAGCCAGGGGCAGAGCCTGCACAGGGGCTCTGCTCAGCACTGCCAGAATTGTCACTATTTTCTCCTCAGTGTCGCAGTCAGAGAGCAGAACAAGCTTTAACCTCTGCGCAGACAAGAGGCACACTATGTCAGCCCTGAGATTTGTCTTCAGCTGTCCTCAGCTTCAGATTTATCAGGGAAAAACATTTGGAAGCTCATCACTGTGTGGCAAATAGGTTAGTATTTTGTCCATCATGAACAAATAGGCTGCAAGAAGCTGGGGAATACACAGAGAGGAGTGTAGGACTGTGGTGCAGAAAGGTCATGTTCTGCCAATGTGAGCAGCACAGGGGAAGAAAAAAATTGTAGTAGAGAACATGGTTAACCTTGGTCAGCAATGATGTGCCTAAAGCTGAAATCCATCACTGTTACAGCTCTGCAAGAGGACAGAGAGAGATAGAGGGATTGTAACAACTGTATGAGTAAGAAAATCCAGTTGCAGCAGCACGACTCGGTGCCCTGGCATGGTGCAGGTGCTGTATTTTTGTTCTTTTTAGTTCCTTTTTTTTCCCCCTCTCCCTCAGCGTGCCTGCCTTTATAAGGGCTCTGCTGACCTCTCCATGTGACCCCTTGGCTGTCTCTGCTCTTCACTGCTGCTTAAGACAACTTGTCACAAAGGACCCTCACACTGTCACCTCCACTGCTCCTCGCATGAGGGAGGCATCCTCTGAGCAGCCACATCCTTTCTGCTCATTTCTCAGATCTCTGCTTAAAAACCTCATCTCCTGTTGAGCCTCCAGACCTCTGCAGCAAGTCTTAATACCCAAAGACAAACTCTGGAGACTGTTTCTCAGGGCTGAGCTGATGCTCTGCTTTGTGTCTCTGTTCTTACTGTCTGTGGGAACAGAAGTGCTAAGCTGGGTGACTTCCACAGCAAGCAGCATTGTTTAAAAAAACCCTGAGTTTTCCTGAATGTTTTCACACTCTATTTTCACTCTATTTCATCAGAAGTGACCTGAAACTCCTGCTTTTCGTCAGGCACCCTGGAGAAGCCTTGCTATGAAATATTCCTCCCTCTTTGATGCAAAACACTTTAAATCAGAAAGAGAAAGTGTTTCCAGTTGGGGTTTTTTTGACCATGGCTATCACAGTGGGATGCTGGCTTGTCAGACATGTGATATGTGATCATACAGTCCGTTTGCTTTGGAGTCTGGAGTTCATCTGGAGCAGCACAAAAGTCCTGTCCTGGGATGCTCTTGACTGTGCTGTACATGAAAGGTGTTTAAGCAGAGACCTGGTGGGTTTGGTCAGTTGTAGTGTTAGATACAGATCTGAATGGAACTCATGGCCATAATGAAAAGAAAAACTCCACACTGGAGGGTCTTTTCCTTTTTTCTTTTTCAGACTGAAGCTGCATTTTTTTTTGCCAGGATGCACAAGAACAAGGCCTGTACAACACAGAAACACCCATGTGGAGCTAAGACAGATCTAAGCCTTGCTAAATGCAAACTCACACATCTCTCAGCTGGATCACCTCTGTGTGCAAGATCCTGAGCAGGCTGGCCCTTGTTTCCAGGATAAAACACCAAAAATCTTCCTTCTTTTATCTGCCAGAGTGGTAGATCCCACAGCTGGGAGAGGTGCTGTGTTTGTCAGCCTGCTTTGCATATGCTCAGCTGTGCTTCCACAGATAGAAAAACAGGGAGAAAAGTACCAAAACAACTGGAAATATTTCACATTTGTTCAGCTCAGATACCTCATGTGAGTCTCCAGGACTGGTAAATAGGTGCTGAAGTCAAAGCACTCAGAGTCTGTTGGTGTTTTCCTGCTCTGAGGGGCTCTGGCCAGTGCCTTCAGATTACTGGAAGAACAGGGCTCAAAGCTGTGCAGGGTTTGAAAATATTGGCATCAAATTCTGCCGAGAAGGAAACTTTGTCAAATGAAGGGGAGGAGGAAAAGAGAGGAGGAAGACAGGGAGATGAGCTGTGACTGTGCTGTGTGGCTATCCTGGGACTGCTCCTGCCAGTCACCTCTCTCTGACCTGCCTGCTCCATCCCTTCCTTCCCGAAATGCTTTCCAGCCGGGTGATCCTCCTCTCCCTACCCCTCCTCCCTCCAAGCACTTGAAACCTTAAATCCTCCAGCACTTCCCTGTCAGTTGCTGTTCATGTCAACTCAAAATATCTGCAAACAGCCAAACATGGAGCTCCTCCCTTCTGATTCCCATCCACCCTGGCACCAAAACCCATGGGAATGGTGTGTGGGGAGGTGCTGTCATCCTTCAGTCAACACTGAAGGTAGTTAAGCACTGAAATTAATAAACAGGAGGCTTTGAATAGACACTCCCCCCAGCTGCAGTGATTTTTCTTGTGGAAGCACTGATCCATAAAGTTTTGAGTTGAGCACTGTGTAAGTTGATTTAAAAATGCATCCAGTTGTGGCTGCAGGCATCTGGCCTGGGGTGGAACAGAGAATAGCTCAGAGGTCTGTGCTGCCTCCCCCTGCCCTGGCTGTGGTGCCCACAGCTGGGAGTCTCTGGAAGGGATGGATGAGGGGTGGCCTAAGTGCTCTGCAGTTGGAATGTGGGGCTGGGGCACAGAGGGGTCTTATTTTTCCATGGCCACAGGAGTGGAACATCCTCATTATGGCTTTTCAGGGAGCAAAGGACTGGACATGGGCAACTTTTCAAACTGCCTGGTGGTTTTGGGGTGTTGCACTTTAAAGGCTGTTCCCTTTTCAGAGTTAAAGTTCCATTATCTTCTGATCTTCTGACTATCACCCCCATTTCAGCTTTCACAATGCACAGCTCCCAAATCAGCTGTTCTTTTTTTT
>VXBB01002168.1:64010-134716 GCA_013399915.1 Illadopsis cleaveri | reverse complement strand
TTTTTTTTTTTTTTTAAACAAAGCCTGGCTTAGGAAATGTCCCTTGAGACATCTGTGAAAGATTCTTGCTTGCAAAGCTACCTACTGATGTGCTCCTAATTATTGCAATCACATTATTTCAATGATGCCTCCAGTACAGAGGATTTTATTTTATCTTTTCACATACAGGGTGTTTGTATTTGGATTTTCTTTGGAATTGGAAGTTGTGAGTAGGGTTTCTGGAGTCTTCTGGCAGAGTGTACTCCCTCTTGCTTAAATAAAGGGTGTATGGCCAAGGAAGAGGCAGTTTATCTCTTTTGCCTGTCATGAGACACACTGGAGAGCAGCACTGAGGGTCAGGATGGGATTTTTTTAAGCCTTTACAGGGTTCACTTGGGTGTTGCTGTCACTGTCTTGTTCTTCTGGCAGTTTTAAGTTTCACACTGACCTTTAAACTGCAAGTGTCTTTTTGGGACTGACTAGAATAGTTTTGGTGGTGTTTTTGGTGTGGTTTGTTTGGGGTTTTTTTTCCATTTGAGGCATTGGAGCAGGAGGAGGAAGAGGACAGGCTTGTGATGAAGTCACTGGGCAGCAGCTGAGGCCTCAGTTCAGTTCTGGTTGCCTGCTGTGGCACATTGGCTGGCATCAAACCCAGATATTTGGGGCCAAGTTCTAAATCCAGCAAGGTGAATGTTAGAATGGCCATTGTTTCTGTGGGGAAATGTTTCATAGATTTTTTTTTTTTCATAGGAAGAAAACCTAAATAATTAAAAGTATCCCAGACCAGGGTCTCTTTTTCTATTCTCTATTAGCTGCTATTTATGATGCCTGTTTAAAAAACATGTGAAGCATCACAATTTCCTAACCTGGCACTGTTTCATGCACTCCTGATGCTTGCTTTGCTTAGAGATCAGTGAAGCAAATGAATCCAGAAGCTGAAAGGCTTTTGAGCTGGGCCCCTGGGGCAGAGCAGGTCAGGACTGCCAGAGATGGTGGCTTTTAGAGGGCTTCTAAACACCAGAGCTGCTTACTGTGGAGAACTGTTAAGGAAAACAATAAACTTTGGTTTCCCAAATGCCAGAAAAGTCAGCAAGAAACTGTTCACTCTGACTTCAGTGTAGATTGCTTAGGGCAGTGATAAATAGAGGGTCAGTGTGCACATTAGTGGATTGGTGTAGGTGGTTAACATCACTCAGGAGCTGTATTTTTAAAGAACAGCATCTCTCTGATGCTTCATAACTTTACTGGTACCTTGATCTCCATGAGTCTGCTGATGTTCAGTTCCTTCCCAAGGGACTGAGCTGTGACAGTGTTGGGCTGGTTTTGGCTTTGTCCACTGGTGGATCTCAGAGCAGTTCTCAGGAGTCAGTTGTCTGATTTTTTTTCTAGGCCCCTGTGAAGCAGATAAATGCCATCTGTCCATCTCCCAGCTGAGCTGTCCCAGTAATGTGGCTGTCAGAGGGTCTGTGCATAGGACAACGAGTGGTTTGCACCATGTCCTACCCAGGCTCTCCTGTGAGGACAGAGGAGAGTCTTTCCATAATGAGATATCCCTGTCAGTGCTGCAGCACCACAAACCTGCAGTGCCTTCAAACCTTAATGATGAAAGGCAGAGTGAAGCACCAGCCTCTGG
Source organism: Illadopsis cleaveri (assembly GCA_013399915.1). Classification (NCBI taxonomy): domain Eukaryota; kingdom Metazoa; phylum Chordata; class Aves; order Passeriformes; family Timaliidae; genus Illadopsis; species Illadopsis cleaveri. The sequence continues at coordinate 133,104 of VXBB01002168.1, read as the reverse complement.
TAACAAGCAGAGTGCTGCACTTTGATGTTTTCCTTAAAGAAATCAAATGAGAAGTTGTCTTGACTCCTGGGATATATTTGCTAAGCACACAAATATCATGAGAGTGGGGAGAGGGGGAGGTTTATGTTTATGTTGGATATCAGGAAAGGTTCTTCCCCTGCAGAGTGCTGGGCACTGCCCAGGCTCCCCAGGGAATGGGCACAGCCCCAAGGCTGCCAGAGCTCCAGCAGTGTTTGGACAATGCTCTCAGGGACAGGGTGGGATTGTTGGGGTGTCTGTGCTGGGCCTGGATTTGGATTCAGTGATCCTTGTGGGTCTCTTCCAGCCAGGATATCTATGATTCTGTCTTGAGGACTGTTAGGATAATCTAATGGCTTTGTGGAACCACAGTGGCCAGGAAATATGGTGTCTCTGGGAGCTGGCTGTGCGTGGAAGGGGAGTCTCTGCGCTGTTAATCAGGCATATAAAAATGAGTGAGGGCAGGATTCCCTTCCCTTCCTTGATCCCAAAAGGGCTGTCTAGAGGAGCCCAGCTCCCTCTGTGGCCCACAGGCTGAGGGTGCCTCAGCTGATGCTTTAAGTTTTAGCTTTCATATTTTTTATATTCTGTACTGCCTCAATGTGTGACTTTGAACTTCATATAAAGTGTTAGCAAGTTCTCTTCACAGGGTAGTTAGACAAAACAATCCTTTTCTAGTTTGAGAACCAAGGACAACCATTACAGCCTCAGGCCCAAAAAGCAGAAACAATTAAGAGAGCAAACTGGGAGGATGGGACTTCATAACCTGAAGCTGTAATTGGACAATAAACCCCAATATGTAAATAGATTAAAACTTATAAAAATGTGAAAACTCGTGACCTGCCTTGGGTCCATCTTGGGTCCATCTTGGGCAGAGCCCAGGCCGGGTTCTTGTACTGCCCAAGGTGCATCCTTTGAAGGCCTTTTAATAAATACCTACTTTATTCCTTTAACTCTGTCTAGCCTCTGTTGCAGATCAGCCTCCCAAGGCATCACAGCAAGACAGTGTGAGCTGTCCTGTGTGACCATTTCCACAAGCATTCCCTGCCCAGAGAAATTTGGATGGGCATAGCCCAGTGGCAAGGAGAATCACTGGGAAGAGAATCTCGCTGCCAGAGCAGACTGAGCACTGCTTGCAGGAGTGTCTTATGTGCAGGAAAATCTGTCTTCAGGGTGTGTAAATATTGCTCAGTGTGTGTCCCTCCCTCACCAATTAGTTTACACGGGAACACCTTTTGGGATCAGCTGAGCTACATTTGTCAAACTTTACCAGCCTGTTTGCTCATGTGAGGGCACCAGTTTCCCACCTGGATTTTGCCCCCCAAATCCACAGTGTGACCATTGCACACATCCATTTCAGTGCTCCTGGCAGCACAGCTGGAAATCCCTGCCTTGCTGCTGTTGGGAGCAGCTCCATCCTCCCTGTGGCCATGTATGAGAGAATTAGCTCTTATCTCATCATGCACACCTGGAGTGTAGCTTGGGGCACAGAGGGATGCTGGACCAGTCAGTAAAGCTTGGAAATCCTGCTTGGTGGCAGACTTTGGGGCTCCATTTGCACTGGTTGTGGTGGCCACTGGGAGCAGGACAGGAAGCAAAAGGCTTAAACTGCAGTCAAGGCAGAGTTAAGTTATCTCTGCAGGGCAGTGAATCTCTCAAGCAGATAGTGAAGTCGCTTCAGGGGGGTTTAAATAGCAGGTCAAGCTTATGTCATCCTCCTGCAAGGCTGAGTGGATCCTCTGCTGTGCCAGAGAGATGGATTGAGTGACCTCTGGAGGTGTCTTGTCAGCCCTGTTTCGTCATTCAAAGCTGTTGCTTTGAAGAATAACTTTTTTTTGGGTGGGAGGGGGATCTAATTACATGAAACTAGATTGCAGGCATTGAAGACCCCTTAAAGATTCTGTCTGTTTGTGGACTGCAGCAGGGGTGGATCAGAGGACAGAATTATGAAGGTGGTTCAGTGGCTGAGCATTGGTGGCCACCACCAGGGATGTCTTGGAGAGCTGGCAGGCAGCTGAAACGTGTTTCACCTCACTTTTATGGTGGTTTGGAGGATTTGAGATCACCTCTCGAAGCAAAGTGTTGTCACACTGGAATCATCACCATTGAAAAAATTTGTATCCGTAAAATGTTAATTTACTTTGGGGTTTTGGCCACACATCCACATTCAGTGGTCTGAATTGAATTGCCACATAGCTTTGCTCAGGTCATCCCACTAAATATTTCCCCAGGGCTGGCTCTCAGTCTTCAGCAAAGCTGGTCTAGGTGAGTTGTAGTTTTGTTGTTTTACTCTTTAGGTGAAAATCAGATGTTTCTTACAAGTTCTGGCTCACACAGTCTTATGTCTGTGATGAGCCTCAGAGCCAGACAACTTCTGTGCTGTATTTTTTGTGTGTAAGTGACCAGTGAAAAACCCTAAATCTGGAAATAATTAAACTTCTACTTTAATTTTCAATGTCAGCTGAATACTCGAGGGGATTTCAACATGATGTATGAATAATTAACACCAGCAGTTTAAAGCAGATTTCTTGCTAAGACTAAGCACTATGCAAAGGAAGTAAAATAAAAACCCCCTTTACAATTTCCTAAAGGGAGAAGGAAAGGCAAATAATTACTTAATCTCCTGAGACTCTGGTCAGAAACTTCTATTGAAATTACTCTGTCAATAATTTAATATTTTAATTGCCACAAAATGATGGAATTCAGTTACAATTTTTAGAGCAAATTGTGGCTGTGTGCCTCTGGTTGTGCTTCTCATGTCCTTTCATGATTATACTTTTTAGAGGCAGTGGCCCAACATGTTGCATGTGTGCCTAAAAAATTCTGGTTTAAAAGCAAAATCACAGTTTCAAGGTAAAATTTGATTTAGAAGCTGAAAGTCATATCCAGCTTGCCTGAAGGAGGAGTGTTCTAGTATTTTTCTGAGCATGCATCACTTGCTTCTGTTGTGCCATAGGGATGAAATAGATACACTGGAAGGGAGAGAGTTGGAGCTGGTGCTGCAGATTTCCATCTTTGCCTCTTGATTTTGTACAATTCAGAGTCTTGCTTTTGCTCTCACCAGAGCTCCTACTTGTCTTCTGTGCTTGAGGTCCTTTTAAAGCAAAACAAAAAGCACAGTTCTGCATTAGATACGTCACCAGGAGATTGTACTGCCATGCATGCTGATGATCATAAAGAAAATACTGAACAGATTTACTTTAACTCTCTAAAGAAATTCACTTCCAGGCTGAATGCCAGCGTGAGAAATACTGGCTTTAAAAGGAGCAGTTTTGGAAGGTGATACAGCCCTGGAAATAGGACGAAATTTCCAAATGCTCCAGAGCTGTAACAAACAGCTTGTGGTAATAAAGAGTTGGCAAGGACAATCCCTGTTTGAGGTGAGATTCTGGAGGATGGAGCAAAACAAAGTCAATTAATATCAGTTTAAAGTCTGGCCTTGTTAGTGAAGTCAGGTTTTTTTCATGGAGTCATACAATAGTTTGTGTTCAAAGGGATCTTACAGACCATCCCATCCCAACCCCCTGCCATGGGCAGGGGCATCTTCCACAGGATGCTCCAAAGGAGTTCCTGCTGCAGGGTTCCTTACCTGTGTGCCCAGGTGATTCAAACAGTTTCATTTGATGGTGACTCATATCTGGTTAATATCCATCAGAGTCACTCTGCTCAGTGAAGAACAGCTCAGCCTATAAATCTCTTTTCTTTCTGTTGCTGTATTTCAATGACAGCATAATTCCATTTAATACATTGTGGTAACACTTGGTTGGTGCTCTAAACTGAGAGGAGATGGGCAAAAATGGGTACAAATGCATCTTGGCAATGATTCAGCTGGATCTGAAGAGGAATATTAGAAAGAGCTAGTGTGTGTGTATGTGTATGTGAAAAGTCTCACTGAAGGAGAGCCAGTGAAAATACACTGTTGTTGTGTAGCTGTGGTCAGGCAATCTGACAGCTCTGTGCTGCAAAAAGCAGGATAATTAGCACTTTTTCCTTCAAATAAGGGTGTTTTGGGCATCTTTGATTTCTCTCTCTCTCTCTCTCTAAATTTGTTCCTAGCTCTGAAAATATTGTTTTTAATTGCTCTTTTCTTTGGAGTAATGAATAATTTAGGCTCATAACATGTAAGAAATGCTATTCTCCCAGACTGGTTTCAAATGTACTTTGCAAACCCAAATCCCACTGCTTCATCAGGTGCTGAATTTCAACAATATGTCACTGCAGACTCCTCCTGCCTTCCTGCAAATATATCCAGATACAGATATATCCTGTGTCTGCCCCAGAGCACGCCATGGGAAGCTGACTTCATCCCAGCTCCCTTTGGCACTGCCTGGAGATGCTGATCCATGACCTGGCAGCCTGGAAAGCGCCTTGTGCGAGCAGGAGGGAAGAAAAAACAGGAGAGTGCAGCTTGAGTTGGAGTTCCTGCAGGTTTCCAGGGAGGTTGTGGTGCAGGAGGGGTGTTTGTGCTCAGAGGTGAGGTGCCCAGGTGTCCAGGGGCACGGGTACAAGTGCCAGCCTGAGGGACACAAGAGGGAGCTGTGGACTCTCCTGAGATGCTGCAGGGTTCCTCCAGGCATGGAAACGCGTGTGAATGGGCAGGAGAAGGAGCCTGGGGAGCACAGGAGCCTCTGGAAAGGCAGAGCAGGCATCTGCTGTGCTTGCACTTCCAGGGTGCCTTTGCTACTGGTTAACCCTAAGGGATCTGGAGAGGGAGTGGGAGGGGAAAACTTCTTCCCTTGAGAATACAGATTAAAAATAATGGATGGTAAACACTTGGACTTGATGATTTAGAGTTTTTTTCCAACCTAAATGGTTCTGTGGTTGTTCCTGAATCTGATGCCGTTGTGAAGATATGAGTTAGATGTGTTGAAATACACCTGCTGTTCTAGTGTTGAGCTTCACTCTTTATTCCTTCCTGTTTATTTTGAATTACACCTGGCTGTAATTCCATGTCATAAATAGGCAATCCTTTAAATTTTGGCATTATGTGAAGCTCTGTAAGCATCAGCTCCATCAGCAGAACTTCCTGGAGGCTTCAGATCAGCTGCTGGGTGAGTCCAGGACTATCACCAGTGCTTGGAACTCTGTAGATATCCAGTTTGTATATTCCCTGTCTCAACCTCATTTTCTGGATAATAACATTGCTCACATTATCAGGTGGTCTGGAGCTCTGCATCCCTTAACCATTGGTCCATTCCCTGCTCTGTGTGTTTGACTGTGCTTCTTCTCAAATATCCAGTGTATTTTCACTTGAACAAAATCGCTGCTTTCCCTCCCCCTCTCTTCTTTACGGCTCTTTTAAACACCTCTTGCATTTTTGTCCTCATTCTTGCCTTTCACCCCAGTTCCTCGGTGGATACTACGTGCTATACTTGATACAGTCTGAGCTATAAATAAGAAGCAGTTTGTTGGGAAGTAAAATTAGCAGGCCAGATTTTCAACCGCGCTTCTAAATCTGTGCCCAGGCACCTCAGAGTGTGCCTGTCCTCATTTCCTGAGGTGCTGAATCCTGTTGTTATCCTTGATTTCAGTGGGGATTGGTGATGCTCAGGAGTCCTGGAAATCAGGTCAGTTTTATATTTGGGTCCTGGGCATGGATGGAAGAGCCTGATCTCCATAAGTGTGTTGTCAGTGGAGAGATTAAGGCATGGGCAGTTTGGATGCTTGTTCCAGGTCAGCACCTTACCAAGCAGCAGAGTGAAATGGGGGATTTGGGGAGGAAAGTTCCTATAAATAAAGGGTAACATGAGATTCTCAATGGGTGACTGTGGACTCACTTATGTCCCTGTGGTGACAAATTGCAAGTTCTTGAATTCAGAAATTACAAAATCCATCATTGCACTTTGAAATGTGGTCACAGGCTGGAGTTGTTACCGTGATCTGAACATTGCTGAAAGGGAATAATCTGCAGATCCGCTGCAGGAATGTTCCTGGTGAGTTATGGCTGGAGAAAACTACAGAGCTTTGTCTCCCTGTGATGGTCCTGAAGTGGTGTCAGCTCCATTCTCTTGTAGTCATTGAAATTGTTACTGTCTGTGGGAGAACAACAAGGATTCAGTCAGAAGCCTCAGTGAGAATTTTTAAAATAAGAATCTGGAATTTAGGCAAATGAAAGAATACAGCTGTGGGTTTATCGTGGTGGCTCTTGGGTTAGTCTTCAGCTCAAATCAAATTGTCTAGCTGAGTATGTAGCACTGAGTAACCACACTAATGACCACAAATAGAAATGCCCACAGAGAGAATTCCTGGTCTTTGATTTTTGATAAGCAATGAACTGATGCAAATCAAAACAGGGACAACTTGGTAATGCTCCTGAAAATGCACTCAGCTGGAGGGTGCTGCTGTTTGTGTTTTAGGAGTGTGCAACACATGGGCATTACCCCAGTGATTAAGCTAATTGAAATCACAATTTCCAGCCAGCACTGCACCAGTGCAAAGGGAAATGCTTTAGAGGTGCAGATTTTCATACCAGCTTCCTGTACCAGGGAGCTGCTCCTGTGCTGCAAAACAAGCAAAATGCAGCTGGTAATGCTGGGGGAAACAGCAGCTCTGTTGTTTTTCTTCCTGGGGTGGAGGAATTCACGAATGCCACCTGAACCACTGATGAGCACCAAAGGATGGATTGCTCAGCAGCTCTGCATCCTGCCCTTGCCTTCATGCTTCCAAGGCTGCCGAGCCAGGCAGGCATTGGGAAATGGGCCAGGAAACAATCTTCTCTAGGAATTTCTAGAAATACAGTAGGAGGATCATCAAAGAGTGGCCCCTGTGGCAACTTTACCCATGCCATGGCAGCTCATGCTGAGCATCATCAAGGGAGGTGATGGGTTGTTCTGCTGGAGTCTCCTCATGGGTTCATCTTGCTCTGGGATAAGTTAGGAAAAAGGGCTCTGCAAGTGGAAGAAGTGGCCAAATCTCACCAGAGTGCTGACATCCCTTTTGTCTTCCAATTTGCTTTGTGCTTTAGGAAGAAACTCCAGTGTGGATTGCCTGGGAGCAGAATGAGAGGGAGCTGCAGCTGGAGCTGGAAGGGAAGGAATGACAGAAGAGGGGCCAGTTTGATAGATGCTTGTTGACACTCCAAAGAGAAATACTTGCTTTACCTGCCACCACGAAAAATAGTTCTGGGCTTTTGACTGTGTTTTTGGCAGCTGTGCTTTTGTAATTAAATTGTGCCCCTGGTTAGAAAGGCACAGGTAGAGGATGATTAAAAGCCTCAGAGGATGTGGTTGCTGCATTTCTCCGTTTATAGTTGTGTAACCCTGGGCTCTGCTTTACAAAACCTGAACATACACAGAGTATCAAGCAGAAAGAGTATCCAAAACAGGTTTTCTTTGTTAGCTCAAGAGCCTGCAGCTTCTCATTGCCAGCCTCCTGTTTGCTCCTATGCCAAGACAAGTACTTGGCATCCTGTTCCACTGCTCCGAGCTCTGCTGCAGGAAGGGCAGCTGCTTCAGTCTACATTTCCCAACACAGCTTTTCCCTCTTTGGGAAGAGTGTTTACATAGCTACTTCAAGCAAGCAGGGATTACAGAAAGAGGAGGTTAAAGCTGAATTTGGCTTATGGGATTTCTGAAAGCTTCCTCTGTTGCCAGCCCCCTTCTGCTACTCCTTCTGGGATGCTTCAGGGTGGATCTGGTCTGCTGAGGACCAGGAGTTCCTGAGCCTGGAACTCAGGACCTTGTGCTCTTCTGGAAGGAATGAAGACTGTGTTTCATGATCAGTTTCCAAACTTAGTCCATGATGCCAAGGGGCTGGCCTGTGTGTGCTCAGCCATTTGTTCTTGTCCTGTTTTTCAGCTCCCCTCTTACCCCAACAAAACCATCACGAGGTTGTTTGGGAATTAGTTTCAAAACTACTTTCCTTTTGCCCATATCAGAGCCCAGCTCAGCACCACTCCTCAGTTCTGGGGTTACCTGATCCAGGTGGGGAAATCTCACACAGTTTAACAAGACCAAGTGCAAGGTGCTGTACCTGGGTCAGAGCACTCCCCACATTCTTCTATACTTTTATATATTGCTTTTGACATCCAGGAGAGTCATGTTAAACACCTCAGATCCCACAATGGACAGGGCGGGCGACAGGGGAATACATGTGAAAGGATTGGTGAAAGAACAAGTGGAAGGAAACCTTTTGCAACATCCTTTTGCAGTAATTAGGTAGGTTAATGCTGAGTTGTTTCAAACCCAGGGAGAGGAGAGCTGGAGAAGCTCTCCTGGAATAGTATTCCTGGGAACAGGGAAAACCATCCTGAGTGGCATATCATGGATTAAAACCAGTTCAAAATACCACTGGTGGGCCTGTCCTGGAGGGAAGAACTGCTGTTCAGATGAGAGCATGGTGTGAGGGAGGTCAGCCAGCTCCGCTTGTAACGGAGCTGGAGCAGAACAGGGTGACTTGGAGGTCCTCAGGGTAAGTTCCCTGGGTACTTTGAATCATAAGAACAGTTTTTGTGCCCACTAAATACAAACCTGAACTGCTGGCTGAGCTGGAGGTGTGCAAGTCTGCAAGCCAGAGAGGTTTGGGTGAGCATGACACATGGATATCTGTCTTTCCCTTTTTTCTTTCTTTTTTTTTTTTCTTCCCTTCTTCATGCTCTTAAAGTTTTGGTGGAGAGAGTAAAAATCATGTTCAGTCCAACTCAGCCTGCCAGGAATCTGCATTTGTACCAAATCCCTGCAGAGAGAGGCCTACAGGCATTTTACGTGCATGAAAAACTAATGCAAGGTTTTCTCACTGTCAAGACACGTCTGCAGGAAGCAGAAGAGTCTGTGTGCTCTTCCAGGGCCTCTGCACCATATTTCTGCATTCCCATTATCCCTGGAGTGCTGCTTCCTGACAGGAGGGTGTAGCCAGGCGGGGATTGGTTCCTTCTCCCACATAACAGGTGGCAGCACCAGAGGAAATGGCCTCAAGTTGTCCCAAGGGATGTTTAGATTGGGTATTAGAAAAAAATTGTTCACTGAAGGGATGGTCAGGATTTGGAACAGGCTGCCCAGGGCTGCAGCAGAATCACCATCCCTGAAAAATGTTCAAAATACATGTGGATGTGGCACCTGTGGACAGTGTTTAGTGGTGAACACAGTGGTGCTGGGTTAATGGTTGGACTCCATGAGAGTTCTTTTCCAACCTTAATGACTTTTTGATTCTGTTATTCTAGGATTAATCATGGTCCCTCTGTCACCCAGTCAGCACAGACTGGGAGGAGCCCTTCTGTGCACTGGTGCAGAGAGCAGGATGTGGTGCTTATTCAGAAATGCTGGAAATCAGCCGTTGTGCTCTGATTTATTGCAAGGCTGGGGTAAAACATTGCTGGGGGAAGAAAAAGTGTCTTTAAAACTCCTGTCTTTTCATTGACATGGATTCCAGGTGCTGGAAGATTTTGGAAGAAAGGGGCAACCCCTTCTTAGGTATTTAGAAGTAAGAGCTGAGTGAGCAGCTCTGTCCCACAGGCTGTGGGAAGCTGTCTTTCCCCTGCTGAACCTCTCAGAGAATGTGTATTTGGCCTGCTCTGGCCAAATAATCTCTGATAATTTATAACAATCAGGTACTGTGAGCAGAGGGTCATTTTGGGCTTAAGATGCCAATGGTTAGCAGGGGATGTAAGGGAACTCTTGGGTGCCACATTAATTGCTGGGGACTGAGTCCTGATAGCACAGCTCGTTCCTTAACGAGACATGGGCTTTTCAATAACTTCACAGAATCCTGCCACAGACTCTGATTTACCTCTGACAAGTTAAACCAGGGCCAGATCAATACTGTGCTCTGTGGCACTAAATAGGCTTGGTTTTAAGTATTGAGTAAGAATTTATTTCAGATTAAGGGTGGATTTTTAAAAGGGTAGAGCACACTGGCCTTTCAAGGCTGTGGATCTTGCTGGTGCAGATCTCAACCCCAGCAAAGCCTTGCTCAGGGAGCCAGTGAAAGCAGGGGTACACCACTCCCCTGGGAACTGGGAGACAGCAGGGATCTCCTTAATGGGAGCAGTTGCACTTAGAACCACCTTGTCTGGAAGCACCACTCAGTTCTGTGAGTGGCCTAAGGACCGGAGGAGACTTTTCATAAAAATACTTCCCAAATCCACCAGGTAAAGCTGTTCTGAGTGGGCCTCCAGTGTGGCTGTGGAGGTGTGTGCCTGCTTCCCCAGCCCAGGGTGGGCATGTCTTTGGGGAGGATGAGCTGTCCAAGTAGCCCTGCAAGAGTTTTGTTGTGCACGGGGCTGCCAGTTCCTCTCTGGGAAAGAGACGTTTCAGGTACCCATTAAACCACATTACTAAGAGGTATAATCATCCTCAGGAAATGCAGGATCTCTCCAGAAGCCTGTTCTGCTTCTACTCTGCATTTTCTGATATATGTCACAAAATGGTTTGGGTTGGAATTAACTTCTCAAGACCATCCAATTCCAACCCCCTGCCCTGGGCAGGGACACTTTCCACTATCCCAGGTTGCTCCAAGCCCTGTGCAACCTGGCTTTGGACACTTCCAGGGATGGGGCAGCCACAGCTTCTCTGGGCAACCTGTGCCAGGGCCTCACCACCCTCATCGAGAAGAATTTCTTCCTAAAATCCAGTCTAAGTCTCCCCTCCTCACTCAGCTTGTTGTGTATGTTTAGAACACTGGAAAACCATCACCAGTCATGAGACAGTGTCTGAGTCCTGTCTGCTCTCATCCTCTCATCACACCCAGCACAGTCCAACAGGACAATCCAGAGACTTGAGTAATTGACCCAGGGACAGTATGAGGAACCAAACTAATTATGGTGAATACTCAGCTTCGACATTTACTTTGTGTCACGACTGTTTAATCCTCCCTTAATCCCCTAATGCTGCTCAGTGACTTTTCTTGTGTTATCTTTATTGTCTTGCTAATAAGATGTTGCACGTAGCAGAGATTTACACTGAAAGGTATTAAGGAGGATTATGTGAAGATTAGACAAGAAATGTTCACAATAGGTTGGAGATTTCTGAGTACCCAAATTTTTAATTTCTGTGGTGCAAGGATTTTACTGTTTTTTCAAATAATTCATAGAGAATTTCTCCTAGAAAATTCAAAAAATGACTACTGTTCAATTCTCTTGAATTGCAGCACTGGTTGTGTTCAGGCTGCTACTAGGTGTATTTGTAATCTGGGGGTTTTTTTGGTTTGGGTTTCTTTTTTTTTTTTCAAAAAGTGGACCCAAATTATAAGGGGCAAAAAAAAGGGGGGGAATTAAACTCACATGGGAACTCTCTCTGCTGGACCAGGCACACATGAGCATCCTCCCTGTTGATGAGTGCAGACGGACTTTGACACTCAGATCACAGATTTCAGAGGGCTCTGTGGGTGCTGGTAAATGTTTTGTGTTAGGCCTTTATAACCACAATTATTTAACTTCTAACTCTAAGGCCTGCCTGTGCAGGAGGAGGGCTGATGTCTTGCAGCTGAGATTTTGTCCTATTATTTTACCATCAGTAAATTGATGTAGCTGGAATTTTGCAGGAGCAAAGGCACCTTTCAATTAGATCAGCACTTAAAGTGGAAAATTAAAATACTTCAAAATAAAACAGCAGAGCCCAAGGGGAGGTAGATTTTACATTTGTCTCTCAAGAGCTACTGGAAATTAATCTTACTGTAGGACCTTAAACAGAAGCAGCCACTGAACTGGAATTTGGTCACTGTTTTCCTTCAAAAGCTGCAACTCTTGTGTGTTCAGTGTCAGGCTGGGACACAGTGCTTGTGAATCACTGATGAATCCCTGATGCTCTGCCATAAGAGCCTTTCCCAACACTTCACATTTGCCTCAGGAATCTTCTGTAATTGAGTGTCTGGTGCTGGTGGTGGGTGTGAGGCTGATTTGACTTGCAGGTATCCCGTTCCTTCCAAAGAAAACAGAAATAATGAATAAGAAATGGTACTTGCTGACAGCTTTTCTAACATTTCCTGCCTGTCCTTAAGAGTGGTCTTGCATTCCCTGTTCTACAGGGATTGGAAAACACCACCTGCAGTGATTTGAATGCACTGGTGGGATGCTTCTCTGGGAATTCTACAGAACATCCTATTTCTGACACCCATTCTGAGCACTCAGCAGGCTCCCTTCACCCTAGTTTTTCTTGTCAGCCCAGCTAATAATAGCTGGTCTTTATTATTAGCACCTCTTTGTTATTAGCTCCGTGAATAGAGGTTGAGTGAGTCACAGAGTCACTGAGTGGTTTAGGTTGGAAAATACCTCCAAGATCCTCCAGTCCAGCTGCTCCCCCAGCACTGCCAACCCACCACTAACCCATGTCCCCAAGTGCCACATCCACACTACCTTTAAATCCCTCCAGGGATGGTGATTCCACTGGTTCCCTGAGCAGCCTGTTGCCATGGCTGACCTCCCTTAGGAAAATGGACCTGCTGTGTCCTCATGCTCTGAGCTCTTCAACTCCATCCATCCTGGGCAGCCTGATCTGAAAATCTTCCAACAACGGGAATTTTCTGCCTGACATCATCTCATTTAGTGGTTCACTGTGCTCCTTGTGGAACAGTTGACCTGCTGTCCCACTGAACTTCCCATTAATGCAGATAAAGCCTCTTGGTCCTGGCCTTGTCTACATGGATCCTAATGAATCCTTTCTTTGGGGCAGGAAAATGCACACGAAGATGACTGGAACCAGATGATCTTTAAGGTCCCTTTCAACCCAAACCATTCTCTGATTTTCTGTCTCCCCTCTGTCTTGTTGAAGTTCTTTGACCCCACACACAGATGTGGGTTGTTTTATTTTTTAAGACTTCCCATTGCTCTCGTCCATTATCACATCTTTGCTGAAGCTTCAGGTCCTGCTTCGAAAGCTCTGGGAATTCTGCACCCAGCCTTCAAAATCAGAAGGGCTGGGAAATGTAATGCAGCACCACTAACAGGGCAACAAACTTCATCTTATGTCGTAATTTTCCCTAAAAATTATTTCTGTTTCTTCATCCAAGGAACTTTCTGATGCCATCTGGAGTGGTAGGGGTTGCAGTGTTGGATGATGCAAGTTCCTACAGAACCTGCCTAGACAGGAACATGCTGGTGGCTAAATTTTGGGACTGGCCAACCCTGGATTTCTAGCCTGCTATGCAATTCTGATTTATGGTATTGGAAGAAGCCCTAAGCCATCTAATTAAATGCTGGCTACCCAAAACACAGCAAATATGAGTGGTGATTTACTGTCACGCTGACATGCTCAACAGTCACGATGACAAACACAAAATGGAAGTTTTCTCAACTCAAATGCTCTCTTGTGGTAAAGAAGAGGCACTTCGTAATTGCAGAACCAGCAAATGGAGACAGCTTATTTCACTCCTGGCAGCTTTGTTAATAAAACATTGGGAAGGCAAATAATTACCTGACATGCAATTACATCTAAGCTGTTCTCCTTGGGGAAAAAAAAAAAAAAGCCACAAGAGAAGTGTTGGGCGTCTGATTTTATTATCCTGTCTGGAAAGGCTGTATTGGATATTTGGAATGGATACTCAATTTATGCTTTGTTATTGAGCAGACTGAGTGCTGGTTGTCTACTTGGGCTGTGTTTTACTGCCAGGGAGTTTCAGAGTAGCTAAAGTAGGAACCCTTTCTCCTAAACTCTCAAACGTGGAAAGAGTTTGAAATGCAGGTTGGAGAATGCCCAGATTCTGAGTTTTTCAGAAGCTCGTGGCCTTGCCATTTTGCCAGCGCTGCTTCACAAATGCTCAGATCCAAGAACCAGAGAAGGGGTTAGATTGGAAGGGACCTAAATCCTTCCACCTCCAGCAGGAGGAGTGGGTTGTAGGGAGTCTGATGAGCTCTACTTTCTCAACTGAAGTCTGTGCATGCTGCAAGTGAGATTTCTGAGTGTTCCCCATGAGTTTCTTGCTCTTCAGCACACCTGGCTGTGGGTAAAGCCCCTAAGCTGAAATTTATGATGGGGTACTAAACATTTTATCTTGATGTTTCAGGATTAGGATAGCAGGATCCATCCAGCCTGGCAGAGGCTCTGGGGCCAGTACACAGTGTGTGCATGAAATAAAGTTCCTCTTGAAGGAAAAATTTCCTTTTTGGTTTTTGATTGAAGAATTTTCCTTTCCTTCTGATTCTTCTGTAAATATGAACGAGTTTCTAATGCTGGAGGTAATTTTTAAATATTTTTGTCAACCTGAAATTATGGAATCACAGGATGGTTTGGGTTGGAAGGGACATTAAAGTTCAGCTCATTCCAGCCCCCTGCCATGGGCAGGGACACCTTCCACTATCACAGCTTGCTTGGGGTCCATCCATATTTTTTTCTTACAACAGCAGAATGTTGAAGATGCATCAAAGTTGATACATTTGCTGTTTCCATGAAATGCTGGATGACTTTTATTACAACTGAAGAACTGCTCTCCATGCCCACAATTAATATTTTTTCCTTCCATCTTTAATTGCATTAAAAGTTTAATATTTCTTGCTGTACGATATTTCCATATTCCAGCAGAATAAAAAGCCTAAGAAGCTGCTTTTCCAGCTCTGGAGGCATAAGCATGTGCCTCCTGATCCTTGTGAGTGGGTGGTTTATGTTTCAAAATTTGCGTGATTAAGGAAAATCTGAGGCTTATTTTAATTGAAAATTTAATCCTTGTGCTTCCCTGGGACACGCTGGTTGTCAGGTCTGTAAAATCACAGTGTAAATAAAAATCTTCCCAAAAGCACTGTAGCAGAAGATGCTGCTACTTCCAAGTCAGTTGAGTGCTTGTGGAGGGAGGGGGTGGGGGAACCATCAGATATTTTGGGGTTTCAGGTGCATTCATGCTTTCAGATGTATGCTCTTAGGGCCAGAGGCAGAGGGGAAGGAGCTGGACAAAGCAGGGTCAAGGCAGGACTTCCATTAGGCTGAGACACCAGCATGTGATGTGGTTGATGCAGTTGAAGATGTCTCTGCTCGTTGAGGGGGTTGGACTAAATGAGATTTAAAGGTCCCTCCCAACCCAAACCATTCTGTGACAGAGGACCTGGCCTCTGGTAGTGACGCCTTAGGATTTTAGCTTTTATATTTTTCAAATCCTGTACTGCATTAGTGCATAACTCTTAACTCTGTGTAGAGTGTTAGCTACTATCTTTCCATTTTGATCAGACAAAACAATCCCTCTAGGCCTGAAATCCAAGGACACCCTACTGCCTCAGGCCTCAAAAAGTATAAATAAAAGTTGAATTGAGGGTGGAGAGCAAACTGGGGGTGTATGACTTCATTACCTGAAGCTGCAATTGGAGGATTAACCCCTGATATGTAAATGGATCAAACTTATAATTGTCTAAAAATCTTATGACCATTGTCCAGCTTGGGTGTAGCCTCTCTTGGAGGCCTTGACTGCCCAAGGTGTACCTAGTGAAGGCCTTTAATAAATACCTACTCTTATCCTCTTAATCTTGTCTGGCCTGTGCTCTAGGTAGCCACTCCAAGGCATCAGTAGCCAAGAGACCCCTGGCTGTGGGTGGTCTGAGGGTTTTTGGGCTGGTTTCAGTGGTGTGGGAGCTGCTGTCCTGCAGCACCGCTGCACGTCTTCACGTCCTCATCTTGGAGTGGATGTTCAGCTGGTGCTGTTTATCTTATTTCCAGGACTTGTCTGCTGGGAAAGGCTAAAAATAGATCACATTGTGTTTCTCTGTTACAAAATCAGGGTGAGTGTTAAAGAGTGAGTTCCTGGGCTGATTTACTGAAAATAGCAGCTCGTGTTAACATGAACCAGAGATCAGTGTACAAACATGCAACCCCCAAGGGTATTAAAATTGCTTCAGGTTTAGTAGGTATTTCTTGCAGTCATTAGGTGAGATTTTAGAGAGTTACTCTACTTCTTGGCATTTGCAAAATGCAGGAAATTCTGGTCAAAGTTCAGTTTTTCCTCAGTGAAAAAAACATATGAGACTGTAGAGTGCCTTCAGTGTGAACATTCTCAATTAAATCAATCATGCTTATGAGGGGTCAGTTTTGGATCTGGTTTAGCATCTTTGGTGACATGGACAGTGGGATTGAGGACAGCACCAAGGGACAAAGTGTGAGCAGTCCTGCCCACCCCATGTGATTGTGGCACACACTGGTGGGGCTGGAGGACCTTCCCCTGCCTGGCAATCAAATGCTTTGCTGGTAGTCTTAATTGGTGAGCAGGGATATCTGACAGTTTTTAAGCCAGTGAGAGTTCAGACAGAGTAAGGACTTCAGAATTTGATTTTTTAAAATCCATATAACATGACTGGGCACAGCAGTGAAGTGAAGGGTTCTTTCCTCTGCGAGCCTTGGCAGTTGTTTTTTATTGAGTTGTTCAAATCAAGTAGCATTTGCTGCATGCTTCTGATTTTGCTAGAAGCAAGTAAAAGTTCAAACTGAAGTCTTGACTTCACCGTACAGAAAAATTCCTTTGTAGGATACATCTGTTTTGATCTCAGTTTGACTGTCTCTTCTGCATCTTGCATCTAATTTGTATTCCAGCAGGATAAAATGAACTTGATAATGGCCTTTTAGCTTGTCATCTTAAAACACGTGCTCAGCCTGGAAGGGCCAATAGAAGTCTTATTTATGAGAGTCTTACAGTCCAGTGATTGGGAATGGACTGACCTGCTGGCTACAGGGACATATGCAAAGTGGATTTTAGATGGATCTTGCAGCTAGTGGTGTTCAGAAGTAGCAAATAGCACAGTTTTGGATCTGGGCACTGTTCTAAAATCAGTTAAAGTCGAAGAAACACTTCCATGTCTTTATCAGGCATTCACACACTGCTTCCCATTGGGACCATCTGCCCTACCCAGGGTATCTAAAAGCCATATGACCAGGTGGGAGCAAGTCACATTACTGGCATCACAGCCAGGGGGAAGAAGTGGGTGCCTTTAGAGTTACTAATACCACGTTATAATACCTGGTAAGAGAGGAGGTTGTGAGTTGTCTTCTAACATTACCAGTTTCTCACCACTCACTTTATAAAGATGTTGGTATGGCTGGTTCAAACTTTGGCATCCGAAATCCAATGAGATGGATTCCATCATCAACATGGCAATTCATTGTTCCATGTACTTGTGCAGCTGTTTTCCTTTAGCAGTGGTGATTTGCCCTCCTTGGGGTGTGTGATACCACACCTCTCATCCTCTCCGGGTCAGAAAAACCTGGAGTTCAGCTCCAACTGTGGTTGCAGCTTCAGTGAGAAGAGTAAATAACTTTTAGTTGTGCAGTAGGTCCCTGAAATATGTATGACTAACTAGTGCCAGCAGAGCTGGGGTAAGCCAAGGAGCAGAGCGTGTTTTGACGGCATCAGCCCCTCTGTGCTGGGAGCATGCAAGGCTTGTTAGTGGATGTGATTCAGCACTCCCCAGTCCTGACTCCACTGCCAGGACTGGTTTGCTCTCTGGTTAGTGAGTCAGCAAGCTTGCAGCTTCACCCTGCCCTCATCTGGATGAATATTTACTGAGCCCAGGGACAGAGAGTGCTGCAGGAAGGGCGGTGAGAAGCGAATGGGATGTGGCGCAGAGACCTCCCGCCACGGGGACTCTTGGCTGGCATGAGGAATCTGTCCTGAGACATGCCTTATTCAGTGGTTTCCTTTTATAATAATGCTGGTGCTGGTCTGTCTCCAGAGCTTTGGTGAGTGCCCCATCAGTTTTTGCCTTAATTGGGAGCAGGTGTGGAGGGTGTGAGCCTGCAGCTTGGGTTATCTTTTACACTGTAGTCACACTGCTGTGATTCACTCTGAAGGCTTCCTTGACAAATAGGGACTCCTGAAGGAAAATAATTGGACATGTAGATTGATGATAGAATCATTGAGATTGGAATACACTTCTAAGATCATCAAGTCTAAGCATTTCCCCAGTACTGCCAGGCTCATCATTAACCCATGTCCCCAGGTATCAGATCCACATTAAGATTAAATCCCTCTGGGGATGGGGACTCAATCATTGTCCTGGGCAGCCTGGTCCAGGGCTTGACAAGTCTTCCCATGAAGAAATCTTCCTTAATATCCAATCTAAACTTCCCCTGGCTTAACTTGAGGTCAGCTCCTGTCCGTGTTGCCTGGGAGCAGAGCCCAACCTTTCCCAGCTGTCCCTTCCTGTCAGGGAGTTGTGCAGAGCCAGAAGGTTCCCCCTGAGCCTCCTTTTCTCCAGGCTGAGCCCCGCAGCTCCCTCAGCTGCTTCTCATCAGACTTGTGCTCCAGAGTCTGTTATTATTTATTGTTTATTATGAGCAGCATCACCCTGAGATTAAGAAATCTTAAAACATGTTCCAGGCTGAAAGCACAGAACTTGAAGCAAGCAGCAGCATACAGAGAACTGTTTTAAAGGTACCTGGAAACTTAGTTTAGTCTTGAATTTTGGAGGGAAACACCCATGTTTTCCCACTCTGGTGCCTTGCATGAGCACGAGGTGAGTAAGGTGGCACAGGCTTGTGGATTTTACATTGACTTGTAGTCTTTCAGTAGTTACTTGGAGTAACTGTTTTGCCATCCTGGTAAGTCAGTCATCACATTGCACTTGTGGATGGATTGGAGAGAGGGACAGAGTTTCCTTCTCTCTCTTCCACTCCATATTATTTTACTCTTTTCTTCAGCACACATAGAGCAGAGAGAGCACAGAGGAAGGATCAGAAATGCAGGAGTAGAAACAGATGGCCAAAGCTCTTGTGTAGCCAGAGAAGCTGATGCTTTTCAAACTGCAATCTTTGATGGAAGTTCTAAGTACCAATTCCACATAGTTCTAAGCAGTTTTGTATCTTGTTCATTTCTTGTGTAACTGTTTTGGGAAGCAGAGATTGCTGGGGTGAGATCTGAAAGACTGCTTTCAGGAGTTGAATTTGGCTTCTGACTTAGTGTTGAAACAATGGCTGATTTTCCTTTGAATAAGAAAAGGCAGGAGCTCTTAGATTCAGTCACGTTCTGTTGTTGGTGCTGAAATTGTCTGAAAGAAATGTCTGCAATTGTCTGACATTGTCTCATGCGTTTCATCCTCACCATTGTTAAGGTTCGTTAATGATTCCATTATAAACCCCTATTTGCAGAAATGGTTTTCTAAAAGCAATCTCTGTGTTATATTATTATGTTGTTTATATTATATGAATGCTCAAGGATTAGACATGTATTGATAGGGAGCCTAGTGACTGTGGAGCCAGCAATTACTTGACTGGTGATTACTCTATCACAAACTCTGCTGACTCTCAGCACTTTGGACAGGAGAATAAAATTCCTCCTGCAAATTGGGAAGATAATTTCCTTTGGAATAGTGGTTGTTACACAGTGCTGGAAATCCTCTGAATGCAGATAAGCAATAAAAGCCAGTTAGCTCTAGGCAATGCAGTTGATGCTTTGGAATAGACTGTCATGGTGGAGAGCTTTGTGAGTCACCAGGGATATAATGGAGATGCTAAAGGAGATCTCAAAGCCTTTCAGGAGAGGACATACTGGGTGGAAAACCAGGCAGCTGTAACCATTTCTCTTCCCTGTACTCCTTCCATGATGTGTCCCACTGGGTGGGATGCTGTGGGAGTGGGATGAGGTACTTTGTCCCTCCTTTCCACAGGGTTAATCACTGTCTCTTCCCTACTGTGTCACTGTGTCCCAGCAGAAAAGTGAGGCCACTCAGTCCCCTAAGAGGGACAAGAGAGCAGCTTTAGAGGAATGTGCAGGGCAAGATCAAGTGATCACATCCTGCTTGCTTGCTCCAAGGACTCAAGAATCCCTCCCTTCCCCTCTGGGAGGCTGCCTCTTCCATGAGGATACCACAGGACAGTTCTCCCCATGTGCCAGCCTCTTCTATGGCTGCATCCAGAGGATGATCCAGCTGGGACTCTGTTTCCTCCCCTCTCCTCCTTGAGGGTTAGGGAAGGGACCAGTCCTTGCACACGTACCCCAACCACAACACGTTATTCTGTAAAACCTGTGAGATTTCAGCACCGTGCCTGAGGAAGCCCAGGATGGAAAATTCTATCCCAGCCATTCTTCATGCTTTTTCAAACCACTTTGGCCTTCCCTACAGCCAGTGGCTTCTTCCTCTTTGATGGGACAGTGGGGAAAGAAGGACCAAGCCCCGGGCCAAGAATCTCCACTCTCAGCTGCTGTCAAAAGCACAAAGACTATAGAGAAAAAGTCTATCTATACTAGTGCCCTTAAAAATTCAGCAGCTTTGCCAGCAGATTCTGGTAGAGCTAAGCTACCTTTCTGGTTGTTCCTTTTTTATTTCCCATTGTTCCTATATCAAACACCTTGAATATAAATGGTAATGGCTTCTCCCTACAAATTCTTGGATAAGACTTGATAGTTGATCTCTTGGTGAAGAGCTCTTGAGCCAGGGCTCTTTAGAGGTGTCAGTAACCACTTCCTGGCAAAGGAAGCTCCCAGCACAATGCTGGTTACACAAGGAGATGGGATCTTCTAAGAGTTACAGAAGTTGTGTGGGTTGACTCTGGTTTGCTCAGTGAAACTTCTCCATTGCTCCAAGTGAACAACTTCGAAAAATATTAATAGTAATAATAAGGAAGTCAGAGAGAGAGAAGGTGTCAGGGGAAGAGGGACTAAACATGTCCTGGCTGTCTCAAGGGAAATGAGGAAGAAATGTAGACCAGCCATAGTCTGTATACATATATATCTATATCTGTATCTATATCTATATCTATATCTATATCTATATCTATATCTATATCTATATCTATATCTATATCTATATCTATATCTATATCTATCTGGATTGTGACAATTTTTGTAGGGTGACAGAAGAGCCTCCTGCAATACCACTGCCTTATTATCAGACACAGACCTGGATGTCACCTGTTCTTTTGCCCAAGGCATTCCTGATTTAGCACCTCTATAGGAGTCCCGTTATTCAAAGTTTACTTAAAATAATTACTATAATCATCCGTATATTGTCACGGTGTAAGGAACCAGAAAATTGCATTGCATAATGTCCTCGCAGTTGTCTGAGAAATCTGCCGTCTGTGCTGCCAGCACAGCGCAGAGATTTGATGTGAAATCCCAATTTCCTGCAAAGGGGCTGCCACGGTTCTGAGTCCGCGAGGCGCCGCCGCCGCTGATATATTTATATTTTATCTGCCGCGCTCAACAATTGAATGAAAGAGAAGCGTTGGCAGAGGTCAAGCATTGCTTGAACGTGTTGCAAATGGTTTCCCAGGGAAACAGCAAATCAGTACTCATAGGCTCCTGCAGCACCTCCGGAACAACATCCAGCCACCAGCCATAGCCCCGTGTTCGCTGTAGTACTCGGGACCAAGGGTGATGCAGACTAAAGCCAGAGTGAGCGCCTGAGTAGGAGAGCAGTTCCAGAGGATGAAGAAACATTCAGCAAGAGTGGCACCGCTACCATCTTACAGTGTTTCAGAATTAAATTCGCCTGTGGCAGCCGGTAAATGCCTTTTTTTTTTTTTTTCCCTGTGTATCTCATCCTAGGCAGGAGTTCACTCTGCGTGCTCCTCCTGCTCCGTTCCATGTAATGGGAATGTTGTGTGTGTGTATGTGTGTATTTTTAAAGTAATGCTCAGATAGCATTTTTAGCACTTGCATATCATCTGGCATAAGTGGCACTTAGATTTCTGTTGCCTGTGTTCAACTGCTGTGTGAATGATTCCTGGTGAAGAAACTGACGTTGAAACGTGAACAACGGATAAAGTTGTTGTATTTCAATTCTGGCTTTTAAAATTGTGTGAAATTAGGTCCATGTAATGTTACTGGCTTTTCTGGAGTAGTTTTACTGTGGTGCTCGAGATTTATTGTTTTTGCTGTGAAGACAGAGGCACCAACTTTTTTTTGTGCTTACTGTCCCTCAGCTCAGTATAGCAGTTGTCCCCTTAAACTGCTTTTCGGAAATGTCAGCTCTTAAGCAATTCTTTAATGCAGAAAAACCACAAGACAGAAATTGGGAATTCTTTTCTATGCTCTTTATCAGACATGAGAGCCTTGTTCCTTTAAGAGTGCCCATCAACTTCACATCATGCTTCAGAGTCATTGGGAATGTGGTGATATTGTCCAGCAGGAGATTTGACTGCCCCGATAGTGAAACAAATAAAAGTCAGTCTGCTGAAAATTTACAACAGGTGTACATGCTGTATAAATCAGAGGTCAAAAGGGAAAGCTTTTTTAAAAATAATCCTGATGTTCAGGTTTGAGTTTTTGAGTTAAATGTCTGTAGAAATCCCAGGCTTTAACTGCACCATTTGAGTTTCCAATCCTCAGTGTCAGATGTTTTTAAGAGCTGCATGGTACTTCCCAAAGTTGCTGGTTGTGCCAGAAATGAGCTGTTCTCCCACGATGTGTGTGTGGTGAGGACGCTGGAGCTGTAAAACTGCAAGGTGTGTGTGCTGTCTCGGGTTTGAGCCAACCAGCAATGAAAATGTAATTCCTTTTTGTGAGTGGAATTCATCCAGGAGCAAAACAAAGCAAGAGCCATGGTCCAGCGCTGGTCAGCAGAGCGTGACTTCCAGTTCTTCGATCTACCTGGCTCAGGCTGCCTTCAATTACAAACAGGGCTGGGGTTTGATAGACCAGGCAGTAGTTTGTGTTGTTTTTCTCAGAATTGTGTGTGTGATGTTTAGAATTCTGCAGGCTTGGTAGCTACCTGTTGTTTCTTCCTTGAGGGGAAAATGCCTTAAGGAAAGTTGGAGGAGCTGACTGCTTACTGCTGGTGCACAGCACCAGGCTTTAGGATGTGTGATATTGTAATTCATACCCTCACCTGCTTTTTTAGGAGCAGTATTACGGCCAGGTGAGCTGGCTGTGCCAGTAAAATGGGGTGATTTGCTGCTCTTTATTTCCTGAGGGCGCAGACCAGGCTCGTGTCACGCCTGGTGGGGAATACAGAGGATTAAGATGGTCCCTGACTCACAGGGGTCTAAGACAAGCTGTGGTTACCTTCAGCTTCACCAGTCCACCTGCTGCCAGGTATCTCTTTTAGACCTGTCTTAACCTTCTGCCCATGCTGGGCTGCAGCAGCAGTGTCAAAACTGCACTGCCTGGATTCCTGGGGGAGGGAAAATCCTCACAGGAAGAAAGGGCAGTAGACTGGAAGTGAGTACATGACAGCACCTGTCATATCCAACAGGCTGCAAATGGAAAGGTTCTTGCTCAGGATGGACCTGGCCAAGCTGAATTAATGCTGGACCCATACATTAAATGTGTGGGCAGCTGGTTTTTACAGATCAGCAAAGATTTTAGCATGAATTCCCAAAGGATCCTAATGGGATAGAGCAGCCAGCTTCCCAAAAGCACTGCATCTGTCCCCCCCTTTCCTTCCCAAGCGTGGGAGAGCATTTGGAAGAGATTCCAGAGCAACTTGGGCTTTGGGCCCGTGTGCTGGGAGGAGAGCAGAGGAGCAGTGTACTCTGTGTGGGCAGTTTTCACACAGTTGAGGTTTGTGGCTTCCTAGATACCTCTAGATGAAACCACAGGAACTGCTGACTCCTGGAGAGTGGAGTGAAATCCAGGCAAGAAGACTCCTTTGGTAGGGAAGGCACACCCAGTGCTTGGAGATAAGTGGTCAAAAGTGCTGCTCATGTGGAAGGAAATGGAGCAGAGACAGCTGCCCAGAAGGGCTGACATGTGGGTGAGTGGGAGGATGTGAGGTGTGTGCCAAGCTGACACCACAGCCACCAAATCCTTTTGAGAACGTGTCTCCACCTCAGCCTGGCCAGCCCCACTCCCCAGCACCAGCCAGGTGTGTGGCATGGACACTGCATGGAGACCTGTCCCAAAAATGCCATCATGGGAACACAGGGAGCTGTTGGAGCTATTACCTCAAGGGCAGTGGAGAAAAACAGATGAAACTATCTCCTGGGATTGCAAAATGCAGCAATACAGTGATAAATCCCTACTGTTGCCTCCAGCTGCTTATCTGAAAAATGTTCTTTTAACCCACCTTTCCTCAAATGTGCTTAATTAGGCTCTAAGTCAGGCAAGGAGATTGAAGCATGTGCTCAAGGCCTGAATCTGAGGCAGCCAGGCTTGGACTCATCCACATCCATCTAAATATAAACCTTGGTAAGTACTGAGAAGTTTGGGAGAGCTGGGCACCTCCAGCAGGTGATTCACCTCCCAAGACTGGTATCTGAGGGAGCTGGAATGAATCACTCCCTGGAGGCACCCATCAGTCAGGAGATGCAATAGTTTGTGTAAGAAATAAATACAAATACAAATTCAAGGTGTTGCTGAGCTGTCCATCAGTGTGTCTGCTGCTTTTTTTGGGTTTTGGGAGATTCATGAACCAGCCTGGATTTATTGCAGTGTTTCTTGAAAGTAGAAGCTATATTGTAATTATTTATTAATGAGATACATGTGAGTGATATCTGGATTGTCCTGGGTGTAAATTCCTTTCACAACAACTTCATGTCAAAGCAGCCTCATGGCTTTCATTGAAGCTACTCTTGAGTTATGGCAGTGAAAGTAAAAGTGAGAGTTTAACTGGGAATGTCTGTTTCTTTTTGGAAATGTCACCAAATTCTAGCAATGACAAGATTAAATTTAAGAGGATTTTTTTTAATAGATTGTTAACCTTTTGGTTTGGAGTGTATAAATTGTGAAACGATTGGAAGCACATCTGACATAATTCATTACAAAATTTATGGCAGAGGGTTTTTTTAATGGGATGGTGCACAGCTTTGAATCAAATGATTTGTGTTTATCTTGCTCAGTCATTGCTGGAGTGGTGGGAAGATGGTCTGATCCTGAGATTGGCTTGGAATGGTGTTGGATCAGGTGTATCTGGGGGAAAAAAGTCTTGTAGTCTGATGCAACAAAGGATATCCTTTTGAATGTGTGAGTCCCAAAGGTCTCACTCAGAACTTGTCAGTGAGGTGGTCTCAGAGGAGTGTTCATGTCAGCAAAAGCTTAAAATAGAGTCCTGGAAGGGGGCAAAGGGTCTTAAGTTCCGATGTTGTTCCCATCTTTGCCTGGGAAAAGTTTTGTGCTGAAGGGGGAGATGTCCTTCCCCTCCTCACGGGAGGTCAGTGTGTTCTGACTCCAGAGCTGTCATGGTAAATTCTGAGATTTCAACACAGCATTTGCTTTTCAATGGAGAGGCCATCAATGTTTTCTGACAGCGGAATTCAGTCCAAAACATCCCACTCCAAATGGATACTCTGAATATTTTTTTTTGGTAGGTCATTTTGTGTTGTAGAAGTTTTGATTTCAACATATAAAAATCATCCTTCATTTGCAGCACTCCCTTCTACATTCCTTCAAACTCTAACTATGCTGTCATGCCCAGTAACTTTCAAATATGAGTAGCCACTGTGTTTCAAAATGCATATTCCAGCTGCCAGTCCCACCACAGATGTTCTCAAATAAGCCTCTTTCCCAGGATCTGTTCTGACACTCCCACACTGGTGCTGGTGTGTTATTTTTGGTGTCAAATCGATGAAATCCCTTGTCCATGCTTCAAAAAGGGCAGTGATACATATATTTGAGTTAGGCTGAAATGAGAAAAAAAGTATTTCCACATTTTTAACTATATTTTCAATAAAATGTAGATGGAACAAAGATTTGAAGAGGAATTTGGGGTTTTTCTAGTAATTATTTTTATATGTTTTGAGGAAAGGCCTTTATCCAGAGCAGTACATACAGGAGCCACTTATGTCAGAAAAATAAAATTTGAGAAGTCCCCTAGAATGGCCTTTTTTTTTTTTCCCCCCCCTGTCTAACTTGGATTCTGTCCCCTTACAAATAGGCTGGAACTGCTCCTCTGGAAGGGTTATTAGGTGCAAAGGTGTAGAGTGGAAAATCCCTTGATCAGGCACTAAGTGAATTACAGGATGTGAAATTTAAATCCTCTTTGTTAATTTTATTGCAAGGATGGGAGGACACGTGGAAGTTGTTGAAATTACTGGTTGTAAGCAAAGTTGCTGTCTGCTGATCTGGAGTGAGGGCTGTGTACAGACACTGAAGAGATAATTGGCAGAAATTGCTGATGAATGTCACTAGTGAACCACAACAAAAATATCTACTTTTTCTGCTTTCTCCTCTTGACAATAGTTAATCATAGTACAAGAGAAATGCTGTACGCCATCACTGAGTCATTTGTTTTTCATTGTAATCTGAAAATCTTTTCCCCTAGGACAAAAAAAAAAAAAATTACTGTAACCTTCTCATCCCCTTCAAGCATAAAAACTTCCAGAACAAGCAAATAATAAATGAACAAGGCATCACTCTGAACAGACATCTGTGCATTACTAATACACAGAGACCAATGCAGTGTTTAAATGGAGAACATTATCTCCAAATGCTTTAGACATGCTGAAAGGAATTTTCTTCACTGAACAAGAGATGCTTGTTCCTCAAACCTGCGTAGCATGCTGCCAGCAAAGTGTGTGTGCTTGTTCTCTTGATTTTGCTCGGCTTTAGTAAAATGTAATCATGACTTCACATCCCTGGTCAAATTGCTGCTTCTGAAAACATTAAAAGTTGGGGAGTTTGTCAGGGTATGTGCCCAGACCACTGGGCTGGTTGTAATGGTGTGCTGTGGGTTTACACCAGTGCAGTGAAGGGCAGAATTTGATTTTGCAGGCGGTGGCTGGGATAAAATAAGCTGTGGACCTAAGTCACTGAGGATTGATGGTGTTGCATACTCTGCTGCCAGCTGTGTGCTAACGGTAGCAAACAATCCAGTTAAAGCCATGGCTAATCCAACCTAATGAGGTTTTGTTGTAAAATGGACAGGAGCAGCTCTCTTCATCTCTCCCAGCAGCAGCACCACTCAACCCCCCATTCCATGTGCATCCAGTATTTCCCTGGCTACAAAACTCACATCATCTTTTCCTTGCTGTGCATCAGTGATGCCTTGGGAAGGCTGACCTGAAACAGAGATTGGACAGAGCTGGAGAATAAAGTAGGTATTTATTGAAAGGCCTTTAGGATACACCTTGGGCAGGACAGGGCCTGGCCAGGGCTACACCCAAGGTGGACCCAAAATGGTCACAAAATGGATGACCTGTCATGAGGTCTCACACTTTTATAAGTTTTGGTCCATTTTCATATTGGGGTTTAATTGCCCAATTACAGCTTCAGGTTGTGAGGTCTCATCCTCGTTTTCTCTCTTCAGTCCACTGTTGTTTGTGCTGTTGGGCTGAAAGTTGTCCTTGGTCCTCAGCAGGAAAAGGATTTGTTTTGTCTCCCTGCTCTGTGAAGAGAGCTTACTAGCACTTAACATGAGGCTCAGAACTACCTAAGCAGCACAGAATCTGAAAAACATGAAAGCTAAAGCTTAAGGCATCATCAGTAAGAGCAGAATTTCACTGTAAGAACTTCCAGCCCTCCCAGTGGGGATGTGGCTGCTCCAGGGGAGCTCGTGCACAGGCTGTGGGAGCGCTGGGCTCATGGGGTATGAGAGAGTCTTGTCACCAGGGTGTGTGCTGGCTCCTGCAGGTACCACTGCAGGGTGAAAGGAACGTTGGCAATTCTTTCTCCGGGGCCCAATTTAGCAGGAACATTCAACTGACGTATTTTCCACACCGCACCAGACCCACTCCTACCTCCATCCATCTGTCAAAGCCCAGCGATTGTTTCCGTGGCAGTGCAATGGAGGCATCCTTTTGTCAGTGCAGAAACAATGGTGGATCAGGAGCTGAGATTTTGAGGACACAGTAAAATAAGTCTGTTTTAGTACTGAATGAGTAAAAGGCAGATCGTAGGTGCCTTGAGTGGCCTTTTGGCAAAGCTGCTCTCTCTCCTGACTGTGGTGGTAGCCAGAGGTGACCAGTGCTCTGCAGGACTTTGGGAATGTAACACACAGAAATCATTCAGCTCATTTCCATCACCTATTTAACTATCTATTTTATTGTGTAATCAAATAAAGAGAATGGATTTTGGCGCATCCCATCAAGCCAGATGTTGCTGTCTCTAAATGAGCCAGCACTTCGTGTCAGTAATGCAGTGTCGTGAATGCACAGATGGCTTTTGGAAGGGAATTCAGTTACCTGTTTGAGAGGTTCTAAATTTCCATCAGAGCAGTTGGATAAAAAAGAAAAGAAAAGGACACAACCAATCCTAAGATGGTCTGGCCGTAGAAATTAGTTCCAGGACTGCATTTTTGTGTTGCTTTGATTATTTAATTGGCAATCCATTTGATCCAGGACCAGAGGGAACAGTGTCAAGTTGTGTCAGGGGAGGTTCAGGTTGGATATTAGGGAAAGGTTCTTCATGCAGAGGGTGGTTGAGAAGTGGTCACAGCACCAAGCCTGACAGAGCTCAAGGAGCATTGTGACAATGCTCTCAGGCACGTGGTGGGATTCCTGGGGCTGTCCTGTCCATGGCCAGGACTTGGACTCCATGATCCTTGCAGGTCCTTTCCAACTCAGGATATTCCATGATCCGCTTTTAGTAGCAACTGTGAGACCAGAAACATTGTCCAAATGAAATTGCACAGGTTGGTTCTTTTATTCCAAGCACTGCTGCCACATGCTAAAGATGCCATATACTTGAAAATGATCTCAAGAGAGTTGGTTTTGAACCTCAGAGTGTAATCCTTCTCTCCAAGCCCCCTGGGAAATAGTGAAGGGATTTTTCTAGCCAAAGAAAGGACACATTTTCTCTATTTCACATTTCTGTGTGAGCTGCATCTGGAAACCTGTACATGAGCAGAAAGCCACAAGTCATGTATTGCATCTTTCAGAGGGGCAAGGGAGCTGTGCATTGTTTACAGGTGGTTGGTGAAAATGCTTCTGAGGACCAGCATGTGCTTCTTCTTCCTGGCTTGAGTGGACACGATGGCAGCAGCAGATGGGGGTCACCTGCTCCCTCAGCTGGGACTCAGAATGGTGTTAAAGAATGTGGAAAGGCTGGACTTGAGTATTATTAATCATGTGGTTTAGGTTAGTCACAAGCATGATTACCTTGCTAAATCAAAGTACACTAGGATACGTATGTAATAATTAATGCGAGATGGGGACAGACTTTGTTAGAGTCATGTGGAAGGCCATGTGTTCCCCTTGCTGGTTTCCCTTTGGTCTCCATGTGCAGAGAAATGGCCTTACTTCTTAAGCTATAAAGAATCTACATTTGCAGGGCAAGGAAATAGATTTGCTGAAACAAATTAAGAGACTAAAAGTAATTGTGAAAAAATGGGAAAGAGCATGGATTTGCTTTTATCCAATAATGAAAAGTAGTCCAGGTGGATTTGGCACATTAAGATGTGCTGGATACAATAATGTGAGGTACTTGCCATTTCTCCCTTTCCTCTTTGGTCAATCCCATTGGCAGAGTCTTGCTTTGACACTCAGTTACAACCTCCAAGGAATGCTTACAGCAACAAGATCTGACAGTCTGGCAAGGTTTTTCTTATTTGGTTTTTTCCCAGTCTCTTCCCGTAGCATTCTCTTAAGATAGAAAATGATGCCCAAAATGTAGTTTCATTCTCAGCCTAAGATTCATCCCTGCTAAAGCCACAAGCTGTGTAAGAAGTCCCAACCTATGCTGACATCTCTGCTCAGGATGGTTGTTCTGGGCTGGGTTGGATGAGGCTCTGAGCACCCTGGTCAGATGGAAGATGTCCCTGGCCATGGGCAGGGTGTTGGAACTGGCTGATCTTAAGTTCCTTTCCAACCCAGACCATTCCATGATTCTGTTATTCCCTGCTTGGAAGTTCAGTGGAAAATTTTGCTCCTGATCCCTCCAAGTTCGGAGGGTCTTAGCAGATCCCTGCTCGGCAGCTGAGAGTTGTGGGGTGAGACAAGAGTTCAGGGGCTCTGCCTTCCCTTCCTCTCCCATGGGACAACACTGCCCACCTGGGAGGCTTCACTCCTCCGCTGTGCAAATGGTGATTTGTCGTCCCTGCTGATGGCTCCAGGTTTGGAAAGTGAGCCCAACATTTATCTCTTCACCTCTCCTATCAACAGATATCCTTAAAATATGTTCAGATTGAGCAGCATTAGGTGTCCAGGGTTTCTAGCTGTAACAATGAAATATTGATAAATGGCTGCGCTGTCTGATTGCTTCAGGTATAAGGGAGGAAGAGTTCAGTAAATCAAGCAGTGACTTTTTGATTTAATGCAATCTCTTGAATTACAGTTTTGGTCTCACCTGCTGGGTTTGTCAATGCACAGGAGAAGATTCATGCTTCTCTGTTGCACCAGATACAAATAACCCAGAGCTCTTTTTGCACGTGAGGAAAAATAGGCTTCCATCAAATTTTGCTTGCATGTCACCTGCCAGACTTCTGCTGAGTATAATGTGAATCTTGTTCTGAAATTAATCTGAATTGAGATATGTGTCTTTCAACATAATGAAATCTCTTTAAACGGTGAATATCAAAATGAGGAGTGGTTTGGAGCCAGCTACCTGGGTGGCTTCTTCTCCAAGGACAGGCAGTCGGCAAACACTGCCTGTGCATGTGCCTGAAAATAAAACCTCTTTAAGTTGTGGACCTGAAAAATCAGAAATGCTTTTTGAACATTTTGCCCCAAAAGTAGTGATTGGTTAAACTTCCTGGAGGCTGAGACTAATTTTCAGATGACAAATAAAAGTGTAACTTCCAAGAGTAACTTGCAAGATGCTTACTAAGTCTTAAGAAGTAGGTAATGTTACTCTTGTTTGACCAGTGGGAGAGGTAGCTCTTGGAGTTTTGAAATAAGTGGAACAAAGTCATGCAGGGAGTTTTGTGGCTGCTAGATCATTATTTTCTCCATTAAAAAGTAAATTTGTGAAGATGAACAGATTTTAAAGGTCTGAAAACATCCAACAGGCTCTAGAAAGTTCTTTAGAATGCTATGCTCATCAAAAATTGAGGAGAGGCAACACAGTGCTTAGCTTGCTTCTCATAATTTTTCAAAGTGGGTTTGTGGGTGTGTTGTCATGGAGTGTGGGTTGTTTACTGCATTGATTGGATTTGTACGACTTTATTATCAGTTGTAATCCAAGCCTGGGTGCCCCCCTTGAGTCAGAGTTCCCTCATAATGGACAGAGAAGGAAGAGCATCTTGAGAAAGATCATCTGGAGGGGGTCAGTTGCTAGTTCAGTCACTTGTCTACTTGGTAGGTAAAAATTAACCTTGCAGGCTCTAAATAGGTGAGATGATTTTTTTCCTGTATAATTCCATATTTTATACATCGGTCTTTGTTAGACTTGGTGAACCCAACACACCTTTAAGTCCATGGAAGATTACATGAACCCACTGGCAAGAGTGTTATCTCAATTCTTGAGTCTTGAACACATCCCTTGCTTTGGAATATACTTTCAAGTAGTAGCTGGTGTGTTTTGATGTGTTTTGCTCAAAGTGCACTGGAATGGTTCATGTTGCAACAAAGAATGTCCCCCTCTGGGATTTCTGCCACAGTTGTTGCACACGTGGCACCTCATGCATGGGGTTTGTGTCTGTTTTTGTATTCTTTTCAGTATGAAATAGTTGGGATTATCATATTAAATCCTTCCAAGTTACAGCAAGGTCAGTGGCTGCTCTGGATGTGGGTATCTTCCACAAGTTTAGGTGAGATGGTCACCAGCTGAAGTAGCAGCTGCAAAACAAGCAGTGGGTGGTCTCAGCTGGCCATAAACATACATTTATATATCTGCCAGAATGGCCTGTCATCCTGACTTTCTGCTGGAGAAGAAGACTCTCTTGTGCTGCTCATGTGTTGACCTCTTACAGAGACACCTTCAGTAAATTTGGAAGTCCATGCACAATTGATCACCAGTCACACTGATGGATTCCAGCACTGCACTCCTTCTGTTGATTCCTGATTCTTAATCCAGCCCTTCATGCTCTTACTCATTAAATATGGTGTCCTACTCAATGGAAGATTTTTCATCTGGTACCACTGGTATTTCTGGGACCTGGGTCTTCTCTGCCACCTCATGCTTCTGTCCAGCCTCTGTGTGAAATGTCTCAGAGTTGCCTGCATGTAGCAGAAGAAGAGAAAGCAACTTCTCTGAAGATGTGGAGATTCTGATTTGGTGTTTATAAATGCATAAAATTGGCATCTTTCATCCTGTAGCCGAAATCTTCATCCAAAAGACCTGTGAGTGACCGTGGCTTCATTCTATACAAGAGTCTCCAGGATCATTCTGGAGGATGGAAGGAGGAAGCTCTCCTCTGGAGAGGCTCCCAGCATTGAAGGGAGGCAGTGGCTCCTCAGCCCTCCTTCCCACCCTGAGGGGAAATGGTGACCTCTCCTCTGGCCTGATTCAGTGTCAGTGCTCAGGAAGGGGTCCACGTGAGTACAATTCCTTTGACTGTGCAGGCCCTGTGGATGAAGCCATGGGGCCGAGAATACGCTGCAGCATGGGGCTCTCATTTCTTCAGGGGGAAGGCTGGTTTTCATGCCGCACCTTTTTATCTGTAAGGGGGGAGAGAGTTAAGTATTTATTTACTCACTTATTTGCTTTATCCAGGGCAGAGCTGAAACCTGCCTTTTTGCCGTGCGCTTCCTTTTGTATGCATTTCACTGCCAGCTTGTCTGAAAGCCCTGCATCCCTCCAGGGACTTTCCAGACAAAACTGATGCAAACTCTTTCTTCTCAGGTGCCTCACGATCATCTGTCATCCAATGCAAGCCAGGAGGCAACTGCCCCAGCAGACACAGAGGCATGACTAGGCAGCTCTCCCCTCTATCTGTTGCTGAAGATTCTGCTGCTCCCATTCTTGAGCTGCAGAATCGAAGTCCCTCGGGAATCTGTCGGCACAGCAGAGTCGAGAGGCAGAGCAGATCAGGTAGGAACCACAGCCGCACTCCCGGCGCCACCGCGTGCCTGCCGGAGGCCTCTCCCCTCTGTCCCCGCAGAGATGGGGCAGGGCCCGAGCATGCTGAGGTTTGGTTTGCCACCTGCAGGTCCTTCCCGAGCCCGGGGGTGAGGCGGGAAGGTGGCACGGACGGGAGGAGAAGCCTGGGATCCGCAGGGACGTGACGTGCGTTAGGGAGCCGGCACGGCGTGAGGCACGGAAGATGCTCAGGGCTGGTTAACCCTAGCACACGGGTAGATTTCACAGAGTGCTTGTGTCTCCTCAGCTTCAGCCTGGCCACACGCCAGGGCCCTTAGGAGCTCTTTCTCAAAGACAGTGATGACCTCAGCTCGTGCCACGGATGGTCTGATGAAGAGGAGGAGAAGGAGCAGCAGGTGGAAGGATTTCTAGGGAAGACCACCACAGCTCAGATCATCGGTCAGCTGCATGTCAGGGCTTCCATCACCCACCTGACTGCAGAAGTTTAGCTCAAATGAACCTGTAGGTGTGGTGAGCACTGACCTCTTCACCATGGTGTCCATCCAGCAGCTGCAGGGATAGGAGCAGTTACAATGTGCAGCCACAGGCTTGTGAGTCTGATAAACCACACTGTTGAGAAGGAGAGACTTTAAATGAGTGAAATAATTTAACTGTCCAAGCTTTTTGGAAGGAAATCATTTAATTGCCCGAGTTTATTGGAAGACTGCCTGTGTAGATATTGTGAGCAAAACGGGGAAGAAGAACAGGTTGGATCTCCCTTGCATACTGGACCTGGGGGAGCTGAACCTTCCTCTTGTCACTTGACCACTGATGGCAGCAAGAGACACCCATTTTCTCCTTGTGTTGGAAAACAGAGGGATCTCATACTCCACAAGAACTCTCTTGATGGAAAGCCTCAGAAGAGTATTGGAGGTGATCATTGCTGCAAGGAGTTGATGCAGCATCTTGCAGTTAAGATCACAGCTTAGATATCAGAAGACCAAATGTCATTTTTCCAGATATCAGGCTGAAATAACTGTGCATGGTGGCACTAAGGTACATCCAAAATCATAATCCATCTTCTCCAAGAAAGGGCTCTAGGCCACTTGAGTAGTGCCTGGACATCATACTCCTCGAAACACTTACTTTGGATTTGTTAATTTCCCTTTTGATTCTGATCTTCCCGTCCTCATCAGAGAAGTCTGACTTGGACTGACTCAATAGGTAAACAAATACAAAGAATATAATTGTCTAGGGTCTAGTTGCAAAATAACCAAAAGAGTTTCAATGAAGAGCTGTAGGATTTGGTTTTCCTCATCTCTCTCTTCTGAACACTGCAAGCAAAAGGCTCTTCTGTGACCATTTTGTCTGTAAGAATTGCACTATGGACCAAAGGACCATGCTAGGGTGTTTCTGTTCACTGCCTTGCACAGTTTGCCATCCCTCTGTGTCACCTGCAGTGTGATCTGCACCCTTACCTGTCCTTTCAGCTTTGTTTCTGTGCTCTTCCCGGGATCAGTCTCTTGGTTTGTTCCAGTCCCACCTAAATGCAGACCCCAAGGATTTCTGCTACCTTGCCAGTTGTAAAACGCTGTCTCCCGGCCACTTTGACTGATCAGTTTGTTTTCTCCTCATTATCATTTGGTGTCTAAGCACAAGTGTTTGCTCCAGCCCCAGCTTCATGACTTGGAAATCCTTAAACCTCTTTAATAGGAACCGTGTGCCTACTCACCCTGTGCCTTCAAATTCAAGCCCTGTCATAATTTTGAAAGATATTTCTTATCTTGTCCTTTTGATTCTTTGGCCAGGAATTAGGTGTGCACATCCCATGTATTTTGAAAGCAGCTGTCAAGCTCCTCTTTCACTGGAATCAATCACAATTTCACTTAGGTTAATTGCATATATCTGGTCTGGAGTTAAGTGCCTCCAGTGAGCTGAGATGTAGATAGATGTAGATATAAGAAGATGGAATCAGCTCCCCTCTCACCATGCCTTTCCATTATCATTAAATATAAGGGGGCCCTAGACAACATGTTTATCCTGAATACACAATTATTTGCTAACTA
Organism: Illadopsis cleaveri; assembly: GCA_013399915.1. NCBI lineage: Eukaryota > Metazoa > Chordata > Aves > Passeriformes > Timaliidae > Illadopsis > Illadopsis cleaveri. Next base: position 98,413 of record VXBB01002168.1, on the reverse strand, counting down.
CATCACACTGGATGAATCCCACTGGTTAGACACTTACAGCAACTCCCCACTGTGCATTTACTGGGGCTAAAACTTACACAGGACTTTAAATCCAAGGTAGGTCTTGCAACAAGTGTGTGTTTCTGTGCCTTTCCCTGGCATTCAGCCCTGGGACTGTCACATCCAAATCAAATGCTGATGGTGGTGTCATGCATAGTGACACCAGTTGCATCGTTGTTTTGTAATTGAAAAATAGAAAGCATGGCTAAAAGTGCTTTATTCTTCTATCATTGTGTGATTATTTTAAGTGGTAGCTGAAAAAGGACTAATTGCATGGTAGTTTTACTCAGCAGGAGGACCTGCAAGTTGATTCTACTATAATATATTCTTTTCAAGCCATTCTAACTTGCAAATAAACTGTAATTTACCTTTCAATAGATGTCAGTCATTATTAGTACCATAAAAATATCTACTTTCTCTCAGCAGCTGAGGAGAATGCTAAAAGGATGCCTGTCTTTTCAGACCCGTGGCTGATTAGCCTCTGCATGTTTTTAATAAACCTGTAATTTTATTTAAATTCTTGATTCACCACTAAACAATGGAGTCACTGAATACAGATTATTTTTAGGAACACATCACACAATTACAACTGCAAAAAGCTCCATGTCCTACTTAGTAAAATTCTTGATTCCAAATGCACTCTGTGCTGTGATAAATCTTTTTTTATGTGTAATGTTGGTTTACAGTAATAGCTTGGAACCCCAGTTTGACATTTCTTTATGGCTAATGTAGCAAAAACAATAATATGAAAGGAAACTAAAGCTGAGTGTGAAAGGATACCTCTGTCACATAAAAGTTGAATATAGGACAGTGTATGCTGTCACTCAGTGCACCTATAACTTCCCTCAAAATCATGTTGTTTCTTCTATACATCACATCATATATTAATTAACGTGGCTGATAACTGATAAGAGCAGTTAAGAATAGCTTCAGGCCATGACTTTTAGAAGATTTTCCTGTTTCTTCTGCCAGACTGCTGTGATGTGGTCAAACAGGGTGAATGGTTTGAGCTCAGTGCACCTCGTGAGCTCCCGGGACAGCAGTGTTAGTGCTCCTTGTTTTCAGCTGGGATCTAGGGAACCAAAATAGGGATCATGGGTTCCATCTCTGGGAGATCTGTCTGGAGAGCCAGTCAACAGCCAGTGAGATTAAATTCTTCCCATTTGTGTTAGGAAATGTGCTCTTAGTTCTGAGCACCACTGTGCTAAAATGGGAAATGCCAACTCTCTGGTCGCTCCTTGTTTATGTGCAGTGGTTTATTTCTAGGCATGCCAAGCTTCACTTTTGTCCAGTTTCCTTTGTTAACTTCAAAAATGTAAGTACACCAACCTGACTGCAAAAAGCCTTTCTCTGCTTGGGTACATAAAACCAAACTGTTTCTTTCTTCCCCATCCCAGCTTGCAAATAAAAGAAGTGATTTCTGCAATTAAAAATGTTGAGGAATAAGAACTTGTTCCTGTCTCCAGACCTACAGGCTCAGAGAGCTCTTCTGTTGCACACATGAACAGTAATTGCCTCTATAATGTCATTGGTTCCAAGGGATGTATTTTTATTCTGGAGGTTTGCTGGCAGAGGGAATGAAGGGCTGAGAAAGCAAATAGTGACAACAGCTTATTTGTAATGCTGTTACCTCAGCCCTCAGTGTTATGTTTATGTTTGGTTCTCCCTCCTTGAAGTGACAGAGATGGTATTATTAAAATACTGTTGTGCAGGATTTCAGTATTTATTGGACATAGAGGAGTTACAGGGAGAAGCCAAGGGATGATTTGTGACTTGGACCAGAAGGAGAGGTGTTACCATGAACTATTTTGAATGCATTCATTACATGTACAACTCTGTTTCTATTCTTCCTTTTTTTTTTTTCTTTTTCAGGAGAAGAAGGAACACAAACGCACACAGAGAGCAGCAGCCAAGAAGCGGAAGGACAGACACGATGCCAGTCTTGCACATCCACATTTCTCAAGCTAATCTGGAGATTCCTGATCATTTTGTCTGTCTCTTCCTCCTGGGTTGGGACCACGCAGTTTGTCAAAATCACTTTTGAGACCTTTGACTGTCCCTTTTTCATGACTTGGTTCTCAACAAACTGGAACATTATGATTTTTCCCATTTATTATTCCGGGCACCTTGCAACTGCGCAGGAAAAGCAGTCTCCAATCAAAAAATTCAGGTAGGTTTTATTGTGGCAGTATCCCTTTAAAAAACCTAATTCTTGAGGGCTGAGATCACTGCTGTGCTCAGTTCCTTCCACCCGTGGTGTCAGGAGGCAGAGTAAAGGTCATGCTGCAGAAAACCTCATTCATAAATAGCTCACAGGAGGCTGACAGATGAGTGATGCCTGCTGAATAAATGGATACTTGATTTTTAAGGGTTTTTTTTAATGGATAGAAAAGGTCAATAATCTGCTCATAATCTTGCTGTTATGTTGTCTGATATCTCTATATTTTGTGTTCTTGCCTGGATCAGGCCATTGATTAATCTGTCCTGGTCCATTTATGATAGAATAGCAGTGTTGGGTACAACCAAACCAACTCCTTGCTGAGGAGAAAGATGCTCAGAGCTGAGGAGGTGGTTTCCGTGTGGAAGACCTGGCTTGCTCTCTGTGCTGAGCAAGTATAGCAGGATGCAAACTGCTCTTTCTTCCTGCTGGAAATTTATAAATCCCTTTTCAGCAGCCCCTGAGAAATCAGAGGAATACAGGGTTAAGGGGGAACCCAAAGAAATCATCCAGTCCAACCACCAGTGCTGCAGCTTAGCTTTACCTTAGCCAGTTCTGAAGAAAACCACATCTAATCTGTCTCCAGGGCATGGAAATACCTCACATTCTGTGGCAATTGATTTCACAGTCCTCCACTTTCATTATGTCTCTGATCTGACAGTGACATGGGAGCTGCTTTAAAGGACAGGACAAAACTCAGCTTGCCAAGAGATACCACACCTTGCCTAGGGAGGGAGGAGATTCACAGGGTCATTTTGAGCTGGGTCACAATTCTGTTGTTCCAGTGCAGGCTTGCTTGGAAAACAGTGTGCCTGATTCCATCAGAATTTTCTGTTCCACCAGGAATTACCAAGCATGGGACCCATCCCTGGCTCCTGCTGTTACTGAGCACACAGGGAATCCCATTTGTGACCGTCAGGCCGGACTGCAGCAGGGCCAAGCTCTTCCCTCAGCTGCTTTTTGCCAGGATCTGGGATGTAATTTGGCCCTAAATTATCATTGCTGTCAAATCAGTGTGACTGAAATTGAACAGTTGCACTTAATTAAGTGCTTCTCTGCAAACCCTGGTGCTTTGTTAATGACACTTCATTCAGATTTCTGCTGGAGTGTTTGTGAGAACATTAACAGTGTCAGCTTGGCTTCTGCCTGTGGGGTGAAGTAATAACAATTGCACAGCAGATAGGAAAGAAGATGAGAAGAAATATCCCTGCAGATAAATCCCCTGGCAGTTGGTTCATTGATTATATCTCTATCATATTCATTGATTTTATCTCTATTATATCTAAATTTTGGGGCAGTGCATTAAAAAAAAAAAAAATCCTGTGCTTAAATAATTGATGTATTTTTCCAGCTGTTAAGAATTCAGCTTTTGAAGTTGAGGACAGTGTCTTAAATGCCACAGGAATTACTGCAGTGGGTCAGTGAGTGTGTGGACTCAGGACACTAGTGTTAGAGCTGATGGGAATCTTCCCAGAGTATTTCGTATTCCAGAGATGTCAGGAACTCACGTCCCAAGGGGGAAGAAACTGCTGGTAAATAATGATTTCATCAGGGGGAGCAACTACTTGGTCTGTGCTGTGTTACAACTTGACTATCCAGACTCTTACACTTTGGATATGGGATGGGCATCTCCTCAGGATGAGGTCTGAATTTTTTGGTGACTTAAGGGATTGAAAATTTGTAGTTTTAACTTGTAGACAGGTTTAATTTGGAAAGGATCTTTGGAGGTCATTTCACCCAGCCTCCTCCCCAGAACCAGGGCCGTTTTCAAACCTGCATTGATTCTTCATGTAATTTCTTGATTTGCATTCTTAATATTGTTCCTGTTACAAGGCTTTTTATTACATTTTCAAAGATTTCTTGCTGCTTCATTTGCCTGTTTTATTCCTGTGCAGTAGCTAATTCTTGTCAATAAACCCATTTGCAGCAGTTCCAGGCTTTCCTTGGAGACCAGAGGTGATTTATCTTTGTGTTTCTGGAGGATGTAGTTACTCTCTAGGAGCTTTAAAGACATCAGACATTTTGTCCAGCAGATATTCCCAGTGGATCTGAACAAACAATGTCTGTGACATCTTGGCAGAGATCAGTGATCCTGGGAGTGACTTGCAGAGTGCTGCCCCAGGCTGACAAAGCTGCAGAGAGTCACTGCTCCTTTAATAAATCCCACTTGGAAGGACAGGAGTCTCAATCCTCAACTTTAGATTGGCTTTCTGGAAAGTTTAGGCTGCTCAGTACCTAAAGGAGCTGCAAAAGAGATGGATTTTTGACAAGGACATGAGAGGAGAATGGCTTCAGACTGAGAGAGGGCAGGTTTAGATTAAATCTTGAAAATAAATTCTTAACTGTGAGGGGCTCGAGGCCCTGGCACAGGGTGCTCAGAGAAGCTGTGGCTGCCCCTGGATCCCTGCCAGTATTCCAGGCCAGGTTGGATGGGGCTTGGAGCAACCTGGGATAGTGAAAGGTGTCCCTGCCCATGGCAGGGGCTTGGAACTGGATGGGCTTTAAGGTTTCTTCCAGCCCAAACCATTCTAGCATTCTATTATTATATTTGAGATTATAAATTGTGTGTTTTTTACCTTTCACACTTTACCTTAGAGGTTCAGTCTTGTGGTCTGAGAAAATAACTCATGGTTATGAACTCGCTGCTGCATTTAGGTGAAGTGTCTTGGTTGTCTTGAGGCAGAAAACAGCTCTTTCTATCCTCTCAGTATTGTAAATAAAAGCTGTGTCCCTCATAAAGAGCTTGAGGCTCCTTCCATTAGTACTAGCTAAGATGGTATGAAGTTGAGGAAGCTCAGAAATAGGAAATCTAACCCTGCCAGCATTTACCACAGCAGAAGACACTGCACAGACTTGACTTAGGAGCCTGATGCAGTTGTGGTGTGGAATAGGTGGGTGAAATTTTCAATGTCAGTACATTTTGCCTCCCCATCTGGCGCCTCGGCCTCTCAAGGACAAACACTGTGACACTGAGCAGCTTCCTGCCAGGTGCCAGAGCTGAGATTGGTGCTACAGGTTCTTCCCAGCCTCGGGGCACTGGCCAGGGAAAGCACTGGTAGGTGCAGGTTTAGTGTGAACAAAACACACTGGGAAGAGTTGGATTTCTTGGATAAAAAGAAGTGAGCATCCCTTCAAGTGCAGGCTGAGCCATAAGTAGCTGGTACTTGTATATGAAACCTGTCACTGCAGGTTTCTCACCCACAAACCTCTCCCTGCTTGTTGCAGCAGCAGCTCAGTCCAGCTCCCTCAGCCACCTGTGGAATGGCACTGCAAATCCAGCCCTGCTCTGCAAAGGGCTTTTCAGGGGAAACATGAGGAGCACCATCAGCACAAAGCTCCCCATGGACCATTCCTGCTGGACAGAGCATTTCTTGGTGCTGCCCCACCAAGGCAGGCACTGCTCGTGTGAGAGCTTCATGCAGAATTCCCTTTCCTTTTGCTGCAGCTCTCCACCAGACAAGGAGAACTGGTCAGGCCCTTTCTGCCAGTTCAGATTCAGTCAGTGCTGGGAACACAACTCCCCAGGGTGCTTAACCACACTTAGTTTGGTGCCTGTCCCCTGTAGTGGAGCTGGGAGGTCTTTTATTGCTGCAGATGCCATCATTTAGGCAGAAGCCCTGAATTTGTGCTCACAGAAGGTGCTGCTGTGTTATTTGCTGGCCTAATGTCACTGTGGCCTTGCCAAGTTCTAATCCAGGTGATGTCACTGCATTCTCTGTGGTCCTGTACCCCAGGCCTCTGCCTGTTTGCTGGTTTTTTTTCTGTGACCTGCTTCAAACTAGCTGCTGGGTTTCACTCCAGAGGCAGCTGTGTGTCAGGAGGGAACAAACCCATTCCTGTGCAGGGCCTGGCATCAGAATAACTGAGAGGGCACATGAGCTATTTAGTGGGTGTCAGAGGCAAAGCTACATGACTGCCTGAGGTGCTGTAATTCCTGAGAGCATGGCACACTGCCCAGAGCTGATGGCTGAGGGCTACCTGCAAGTAAAAAGGGTTATTTGTGTTAGAGGGCAGGTTTTAAATAGACCTCTTGTGCATTTGGAAACAGTTTGTGTCGTAGTTTCAGGGTCAGCTGCCCTTAGATTTGTCTGTGCCTCTCAGTCAGCAGCCTGCAGCATTATTTGTGTGGGGAGGGTTCCAGGGAGCCCTCTCTCCTGAGCCCAAGGTTTTAATCCCTGTCATGTCTGATGACTCCTGAAAGTTTAATTTTAGTTGCATGTCAAAGAGGCTGAGTTAACCACTGAGCCACCAGCCCTCACAAAGCCTCAGGCAATCTGACTGGGAAAATAAAGTATTCTCCCTATCTCCTCATTGACTGAGCATTATTCATGGAGCTCTCCCAAGCACAAGGGTGAAATCATCAAGTCTCTGCCTCACTCAGCATCACCCTGTCAGAGACTTTGCTGTATTTTCTTCACTGAGAGTTGAGGAGCCACCAGCCCCTGTTTTATCTGGCCACTGTGTGTGATGGAGGCCCTCCCACCTGCTTGAGCAGCCCATTTCCTGGGGCCTGTGAAGCATTTCCAGATTATTTTCCTGGCTGTGCATCTCGGCTCGCCCCTCCCACTGCTTCTGGGAACTCAGAGATAAGTGACACTGCTGGGGCAGCCACAACTGCTTCTCCCAAATCACCCAGATTAATGTAAAAACCTGACCCAAAATACTAATTAATCTGACCCAGAATAATGTAATAACCACTGAGCCTTCCTCCTTTGAGGATTCACACTGTCGGGGCACTTGGATCTGTCCTTCTGACTCTGCTCCAGGTTTGTCTGTGTGCAGACATCCCAGGGATCTGCAGGACAACAAAACCTGGCCTGTTTTGGCATCTGGGGCCAGCTGTGCCCTGCATTTCTGGAGGCAGCCCAGGCACCTTTCTGCTTTGTTCTAACACAGCACAGGCTCCTTTCTTCTAAGATCCTGACAGCTCCTGAGGCAGGCTGGATTTACAGAGATCCAGAAGTGATGGCAGAATTCCCACCACACAGGTGTGGAGCTCACAGTGCAGATCTGTTCCTGCCAGATGGGGCACCATGGCTCTGGTGTCATGGAATGGTGACACAGCCACACTGCACCCACCTGTCTTGAGTGAAGTGGAGTTTGAGCCCAGAATCACCCTCTGCACCCACATGAGTCTCAAGGGGAAGCATCTTGTAAAGGTAAACTGCTATATCTGTGTGTCAAAGAACTCTAAAGTGCTGCCAGTGAGTCTCTTCTCACACAGGGAGACTTGTCACCTCTAACTCCTGTTGAAATCAGAGTTACAAAAGCCTGCAATCAAAGTGAGGCATTAATTTATTTGCTTCACCGAGTGTTTGCTTTGCATCTCAGATGATGCACACCAGTAACTGTTCTTTTTTTATATTTTAAACATTTTTATCCTGATCTTTGGTGAACAGGACTCCTGAGAGCGTTGAGGTCAACTAGAGTGAAGGAGATAATTAGCAGATCCACCAGCCTGGGTGTTAACTTGTTACATAGAGCTTGAGTATGGAATTTATTTTTAGCAGAAATGACTGCTTTGAACACCAGATTGTCTTAGTGGGATCAGGATACGAGTGGTTATTGAGTAGAACCATAAAAGGTTAAGATGTAGTTGATCTCAGTTATTGCACAGATGTTGTTATTCTATGTTCCTCAAAACAAGAGTGATGGTTTCCAATCTTAAGAGTGAAAAACTGAAATGTCTAACAGCAGAATTTCTAAGAATTAGTAAAAATGATTAAGGGGCCCTGAAAACAATTTTGTCCTCCAGATTAGGATAATTATCAGACCACTCCACCCCCCCAAGTAACAAGCATTTTTGACATCACATTGCAGTGCAATCTTTGAAGTTGCTAATTAATTCTACATAACAAGTGTTTTAGCAATCTTCCAAACACAGCCACGTTTGGCTGTGAGCACTTTGGAGCCCCAGGGCCTCAGGGCATTTGGATTATTCCCTCCATGTCCCTTTCCTTGGCAGGATGTGCTGCAGGTTAAGGGTGCCTTGGTTCACTCCACTGCTTTTTGGGGTGACTTGTGGGACCTCTCATCTTTTAAGCAGTGTCGGGGAGCCTGCCATGCCAAGGAGTGAAGCACACAGGGAATATCTTCAGGAATACCTTCAACCGAGAGTGCAGACAGTGGTGTTGCTAAAAAACATCCCTCCCAGTCTGGGAACGGCAGAGATTCCTGAAATCCTAAGAAGCAAAGAGCTCACTTGAACTGTGTGTGACACAGTGTTTGGGAAGCTGGAGGGGTTTTGTTTGCGAATTAATCTTCAAGGAGACATCTAGAAAACACAGCTTTTCACTGTACAGTAAAATGAAGCTGTTAAATACCTTTTCCTCCCTTTCCCTTCCTTCTCTCACACTCCTGTTTGCCTGGCTCACTCCCACTGCCTAGTGGCTCCTATCCCCACCATGCTGATGTGTCTGGCAGTCTTTTTGAGTATCTTTAGGCAAATCTTAAAGCTTCCTTGGCCATACATAAAAATATATTTCAGTAAGAATGAAAACAGGGCTTGGAGCAAAGCAAAAAAAACAAAAAAAAACAAAAAAAGAAAATTGGCAAGCTGCAGAGAAAAAATGGTGATTCTAATCCCTGTGCTCATGGCCTTGAAGGCAGAGTCTGGGAGCTGTCAGAACATTACAGATAACCTTCATTTCTGTGTGTGAGTCCCTGGGATTATTGTTGCACAGACTGTGATTATTCCAGGTAAGTTACGTCTTTTCTTCTTGTGAAATTGCTGTTTTAAAAGAAGATTGTGGGTTGTTTTCCCTACGTGAATTAAATAATGGGTTCTCTTGGGCGTGTGGAGTAGTTAGGAAAAGCACGATAAAAGCCTAATGAATGTTTGTTGTGCTGGAGTGAATGCTAAGGAAAACCCTGGCTGAGACTGAAACTCTTTTCTTTCCTTAGGGAATGCAGTCGGATTTTTGGTGAAGATGGTCTGACGCTGAAACTCTTTCTTAAAAGGACTGCTCCCTTTTCTATTCTGTGGACTTTGACTAACTACCTGTATTTACTGGCTTTAAAGAAGCTCACAGCCACAGACGTCTCTGCCCTGTTCTGTTGTAACAAAGCTTTTGTCTTCTTGCTTTCTTGGATTGTGCTCAAAGACAGGTTCATGGGAGCAAGGGTAATGAACGTGCCTCCTTTTCCACTCTCTCATGTTTTCATAATTGCACCCAAAGCCATCAGCCATGGTGCTGCCATAGCACTGCTGCACTGGGGCGTAGACACACCATGAAAACCTTTCTCATTTAGTTTTATGATGCAGCCTCAGGATCAGTTAGAGACCTCAGAACTTCAGTGTGGGCATTTCAAGGAGCTATTACAGCCAAGTGTAACTCGATGAATTACAATAGAAGAACTTCCAGTTTCATGTAGACCTATTCTGTCTTGGCTCATTGTGCTGAAGTTTAGTTAATTTTAGTTTAAACTTAGTGATGAATGCTTAGGTTCTAACCGAAGCAGTTTTATTGTTTGGGTAGACAGATGTTTTCGATGTGTGATGTGTTTTTCTTGTGCTACCATATCACTTTGTACGTGTGCATGTGCCAAAATTGCTTTAAAATTAACACAGCTCTCTTGTGTAGAGGTGCATTTTTCACTGAAGTATTACAAGACTCACTGGCAGTAAAATGGACCCTGCAAAAATTTAGAACAGAACTCGAACAAAATGATGTACTCCTGGATCTGGGGAAAGCAAACTTGTGTAATTTTCCATACACACATCTCCCAACATGCAGCAGTTTAAATTTAAACATGCAGTTTCAACTGTTGCCTTCACACCTTGGATGAGGAGTAGTGAGGATTTCTGCTAGTTCATGGATGCAGATTCCCCTCTGAATTGGCTCAAGGTCGTGTTGGGCACAATCCTGACTGAATATTTGAAAATGTTACACTTCATTAGGCACTGGTTGGGGCCAGGTGTGGTGTGACCAGAAGGGACCAGCAGCAGCTGGATTTAAGTTCCATGGAAAGTGTGATGGATCAGGACAGTCATCCAAGTCAGTTTGTTTTTTTAAAAATGGGCACAGCAGTTTTTCTTTTTATTATTATTATTAATAACGTGATAGAAGGGTTCAGAAATGAAGGGAGAAGACATCCTGTTGTACAGGTATCTCATGTGGCTTTTGGAGCAGCTACCAGGACACTGAGCAGGGCACTGTGTTTGCCAGGCTGAGGAGGTGAGCCAGTGCTTGAAGGTAAAGCCAGATACCTGGATATCTGTTTCATACACAGCTGAAAATACAGAAGGATCAGGTGAATGTGACCCACCCTCAGCCCACTGACTGGCTCAAAGAATAAACAGGGTGTAAAACCCTCAGTCCTCTACAGAAATAACAGGAGCAGTAACTACCCCCCTCTGCCCCTTGATCATCTGAAGAAATTGAACATTTTGTACTCTTTTAAGCTAATTTTTGTCTCAAAGCAACATCTTTCTGGAAGAGCAAGCATAGCTCTTGTGTTCTCCTAGCCTGCTCTGTTAAAGAAACCTAGAAATAAAAGCTGTTTTCAGTTACTATTTATTTTTCACTGACTGAAAAAAGGTTGCCATCAATATGCATTAGTAGGAATGCTGTAAACACCGTGGGGTTCACACAGGAAAAACCTGGAGGGAAAAATGAGCAGCAAATCCTGCACATAAACTGGATTTGGCTGCTCGCTGGCAGAGCCTGGATGCCCATTGCTGGGGAGGTAATTCACAGTGTTTTCCAGCTGCTCTCCTGACAGGAATAACACTTAATGATGTTAATAACCACGCAGGAGAGTGTTTGAGAGCTAAAATACAACAGAGCAGCACAGACACAGCTTTTTGTGCTCTGGATGCCTCAGCTGCCCTTGCCCTCAACCCCTCAGAGAGCAGCAGGAATTGGGTTATTTGGACAACGAGGACATGAAAAGGAATAAAAGGTTTAATCCTATACCCTGAGCCATGTTTTTGTGGAAGAACTCTGCACTCAGGAGCTCAGCCAGTTTTTCCAAGGAGCTCAGCTCCCAGGAACTCTTCCAGAGCTCCGGGGCCGTTGGGTGCATCCACAGCCCACTGAGGTGGGGATGCTCCAGTTCCTGGGACAGCAGTGGCTCTGCAGCACATTCCCAGCTCCCTGTCTGCCCAGTGTGGCTGCAGCAGTCCCCAAATTGCCCATGGATGACCATGGGAGCTGCCTGACATCCCTCTGATCCCCTGGCACCCTTCCTGCACTCCTAAAAGCAGCTGCCAGCCAGGCTGCATTTTTAGATGCCACGTCTAAAGGCAAACCTGTCTTGCTGGCCACCCTGTGGAATGGCACAATCCCACCTGTGGGTGCACTGAATAACTGCAGAAGGGCTGCACACAAAGTTTCAGCTGCTGTGGCTGTGTTTGAGGCACCCAGGGTGTGTTCTCTGCAGGGAGAGCCATCAGTGCCATCAGTGGTGAAGCTGTAGCACCCACCTGAGAGAGAAAAACACCAGGGGAGGTTTAGGTTGGGTATTTGGAAAGATTTCTTTACAGAAAGGGTGGTCAGGCACTGGAACAGGCTGCCCAGGGAAGTGGTGGAGTGACCATTCCTGGAAGTGTTCAGAAAATGTGTCAATGTGGTGCTTGGGGACACAGTTTAGTGGTGGATCTGGCAGTGTTAGGTGAAGAGTTGGACTTGATGAGGTCTTTTCCAACCTTAACAATTCTCTGGTTATATTTGCCTATAAAAGTAGTGCAAGTGGAGCTCAGGAACCTTGAAGTACCTCCTGCCCTGGGCAAGGACACACAGAAGCATCCCTGCCTGCACCCTAACCTTTGTTTGGACACTTCTGAACATCTCTCTCTCAAATTAATAACGTCTCCATGTTACCCTTTGAGAAGTCCAGACAGCTTTGGCTCAAAGCAAGCACAAATATTTAAAAGACTTTACATCTTTGAGTAGTTCTGTGCTGCTTAGATTTAGACACATGCATATATGTTTGCATATTTAAGGCCTTGGTTGGGCTTCATGTGTGGAGCTGAATCAATGTACTTTAGGTAGGTACAGAGTAGTCTGGGTACATTTTTCTCCCCTGAAAATGTTTAACCTGGAGAGAGGTTTTTTTCTCTGTCCTTGAAGGTGTTCAATGCCAGGTTGGATGGAGTTTGGAGCACCCTGGGATAGTGGAAGGTGTCCCTGCCCATGGCAGGGGGTTGGAACTGGATGATCTTTAAGTTCCCTTCCAACCCAAACCATTCTGTGATTCTTTACACCTCATTTTCTGCTGTGCTCCACACAGAAAATATTTCTGATAAACTGTTGGTTGGCCTTGCTCTCTTTCAGGGAAAAAAGAAAAAAAAGAGGCAAGCTAATTTCATTCCTTACCTAGGAGGCTCCAAAAGACAGTTACTACATTCTTCCATTAATTAAAATCCTCGTTTAATGAGCTGACAGCTATCTTTGCATCCCTGTGACCTTGCAGAGAAGCCTGCAGATGTGAGCTCAGGTTTCTAAAGCCAAAACTTGAGGCAGGCACAGGTCAGCTGTGCTGATGTCCTGGGATGTAACATGCAGGAGGAGCCTTGAGCATGAAATTTAAATAATGTTTTTGCTGTTTTTCACAAAATAATTTCAGTCCCAAGTCTTACTTATGTCTCAGGAGGTGTTGATGCTCCACACGTGTGCATCATTTTAGCTGTTTCAGAGGGAAAAAAAGTTATAAATATTTGATTAAATTAGGAATCTGGCTCTCTAAATTTGGTTTAGACAAGCTGGGAGTGAGTTTTTCATGACAGGAAGAAAAGGGATGATGGATCTGTTCTTTTTCACTGACACAAGGAAAGGACTGAGCAGTGAGGGCACCAAGAGTTAAATCTCCATCCTTGCCCTTGGAAGGAGGGCATTACTACATTGGACTCTTTTGTTTTGCCTTCTGAGACAGACACATTGCTGGAAACACTCCAGCTGACAGCTGAAATCTTGAATTTCTGTGCAGGGCAGGATGTGTAGTGCAGCCTGAGGTGAATCCAGTGTGGCAGGGCAGGGGGGTTCTGGACACTCAGAGGAGAGGCTGTGGATGTCTGAGGGGTCCTGGCTGTCATTTAGCATTGCTTTGAGGCTGGGACTTCTGTGGTGTCTCCCAGGATGGCCCAGCTGCTGGAATGTGTTATCCTGGGAAGGAAAAGGGGGAAACCTCCTGGTCCCCTCCTGTTAAAACCCTCCCAGATCTCATCACACCACTGAGAGACTGCAATTCCACAGGGGATTCCAGCCCACAGCCTTGGATCCTGGGTTTCAGCTGCCATTTCATGGTGAATTTGGAGGTGTCAGTGATACCTTCAGGTTTTGTATCTTGGAGTTGGGGTGTTTTGCATGTAAGTAAGGTGGGATACAGACTTGCAGTGGGGTTTGTGACTTTGGCACAGCCACTGCCATGTGAGGGGGCACCTGTGTGCCTCAAGGACTGGTGAAATAAGGCTGATGGTGAGGGGGAAGGACTGAAAGCTGCACCCAGGAGATGAGTTTTCCTGGGGAGCTGTTGGCCTGGATGCCTGTGGGATTTAGGAGCAATGACATTTTTACCTGGAGTCTCAAAGATTGGCCCTGCCCTGGGAGGTGATTCTGGGTACCCCATGGTCCCCTGTGTGGGAGCACCTTCACCTGAGTCAGTTGAGTGTCCCTGTCCTGTGTATCCCTTGAAACATGGTTTTGCTCTCCTGGCTAGCTCTGCTGAAGTTATTTTGTGGGATTATTTTTTTTGTGCATATTGCCTCAGTCTGGCTAACATCTGCTTGGGATGAGTGTCAGTGGTTTTCTGGGAATCTTGCTAAAAACTGTAAGCTCTGAAAGGCTGTTTTACAGGAGGACACATGTTTGGGTCAAGATGAAGTCTTTGAAGTCTGTGGGCTGGAGCTCAGGTTTATCCAGGACTAAATATTTCTTAAATGAAGTTCAGTGATGTTTTCAAGAGGCAAAGTGCCCATGTCACATTGGTGTTGGCTCAAGACTTGTGCACTGGCTTGGGAAACACTGCATGGAAGCTGGATACTCAGTGTCCTTGGAATTCACACTCCACTTTTACCTGCTGAGGGCAATTACGTGGAGAGGGGGACTTTTTTAAAGACTAAAACACTTTGGGCTCCCTACCACTTCCTTAAGGTTCTTGGAGTCAAGACCCAGGATTTCAGATATGGTGTAGTTAATGATTTCTGTTCTTTTTCTTTGAAGCTCCTTAGATGCTCTGTCTGGGATTTTCAAATGAGGCCAAAAACCTAAGCACAAAGGTAAAGGCTTCATGAAGAAATTTGGTCATGTCTATCCAAACAAGCTGTCAGGGCACACCCAAGACAGCTGGAAGAGCTCCCTGTGGTACCCTGCTATTCCAAAATACAGGGCTCATTTCCCTGGACTAAATTTCCAGGATGTTTGGCCATCTAATGTTTGCATTTCAAGTCAAATTGGTGGCAATGCTAAATATTTCTCGTTATACAGTAGAGTGTGATGCCTTAGAATTTCTTGATCTTGCAGTTGCCTCTTCAAACTGGATGTCTAGCTGACAAAATGCATGATGCTGGATGTTCTGTCAGTAGGCCCCAGCAGAATTTGCAGTGCTTTAGATCCACATCCCTGTCAGTGCACACACTTTCATTGTGCTTTACATCTCTCCCAAGATCTTTCCTATTTAAGGGAAAGCAAGAAAAGCTCCAGGTCAGAGCAAGTGGGTAATGACGCTGATGAGAAGCCCCTCCCAGTGATGATCTCAGCTTCACACTGCTTTGCTTTGTCTGTGCAGATAGTGGCAGCAATAATGGCAATCACAGGGATTGTAATGATGGCATATGCAGATGGTTTCCAGGGTGATTCAATTATCGGGGTGGCCTACGCTGTGGGATCAGCCTCCACGTCTGCACTCTATAAGGTAGGTCACACCTGTTTGTTGGCACTCCTAAATTCATTGACATTGGCTGTTGAAAAGAAACAAATACAAAGAGAATTGCTGTAAAATAGACACAAATACAAAGAGAATTGCTGTAAAATAAATGTTTTGTTCTGCTCCTCACTCCTGCGTCACTGACGTTGTGACAATGTCAGGAAACGCGCCGTGAGGGTAATTAGCTGTCATCTGCCAATTACCCAGAATGGCTTTTCTTGATGAGCCTTTAATGAAATCTCCACTGCCACGCCACAAGGAATTTAAGATCATTTTTAAATCATCGCAACAGAGTTTATCAGCATTTTTCAAAGGGGCTTTCCGTGTGCAGCAGGGAGGAGAGCCAGGGTGGCCAACTCATCCCAGGTCTGCCCTGCAGCTCCCTGGCACATGCTGGGCTCAGAGCCCAGGTGTGGGCCTGGCACAGGCAATTCATTAGAGGCACTTCTGCTTGGAGGAAATGACTGCTCTGGAAGGTGAGGGCTGGGAAAGGCAAAGATCCTGTGTCTCAGGAGCAGGTTGGGCTGAATGTGGCTGGGTTTGTTTTCAGCTGTGTGTGTAAAGTTTGGAGCGAGTTGTGGGGGGATCAGAAGCTGCCTTTGCAGCTTTAGATTTTGCTTGTCTCACTCATAAATGTGTTGTGGCCTTTCACAAGCCACTCAGAATTCATGAATTTAGGCTCACAGAGGACAAGTTCTTGAAGAGTAAGCCCTTCTAGGCTGGCTTCTAGCAGGGTCATGCTGTGGAAGTCACTGGAGTCTCTTCCCAAATCCCAGCGTTGCCACACTCAGCCCAAATCCTCTACATTCATTGCAGGAATGGTGTGACCTTGGGTTCTTGGTTTATTCTGGGTTTTTCCTGGGTTCTTTTACACTTGCTCCTTGTGGCATTTTGTGGAAAGCTTTGTTGTACAGACTCAGCCATCCCCATGGTAAAGACATGGTGCTAAAACACAGGAAAGGGCAGAAATCCCACCAAAGATCCCCTTGCAAGACTCTTGTCTAGGGAAAGGGCTGGGCTGTGGCATATTGTCCCCAAGGGAAGCAGAGTGCTTCCATGACAGGCATGGAGTCTAAACCCCTCCTCTCTCCTCTTCTCCCCAGGTTTTGTTCAAAATGTTTCTTGGGAGTGCAAACTTCGGGGAAGCAGCTCATTTTGTGTCCACCCTGGGCTTCTTCAACTTCATCTTCATCTCCATCACCCCCATCATCCTCTACTTCACAAAAGTGGAGTACTGGTACCCCTTCTCTGCTGTGCCATGGGGTTACCTGTGTGGAGTAGCTGGCCTCTGGTTAGGTAAGTGATAAAAAAAAATAAATTTATTTTTCTAGGTCTTCACCCCTCCAACTCTGTATGAAATTAGCCTCAGGCACAAACAATTTCCCCCTGTTCCCTTAAGCAGCAGAGCTCTCTGACAGATTAATTCTGGTCCTGGTGCTAACTGGTGCTCTTTAGAAATGATTCATATTTTTCGTTACACTTCATGAAACATTACTATTAATTGCTATACAATTAATAATTGATATGTAAGCATAGTTATAATTATCATTAATTAATAATTAACAGTAATAGTGGGGAGTAAACATGAAGCAGCACTACTAATTGCCCATTTCTTCATCCCTGCCGTAGTTCCACACCAGTGCCCCTGTATCTGGCACAGCTTGACTGCTGTAAATCCCATTTCAAAGGGCTGCATGTTCCCAGTCAGCTGCTGGGGGATGTTTGTGCACTGACAGGGGCACCCCCAGGGCTGGGGCACCTTTCTGGGGGTGCTGCAGGCCCTGGGCAGGGCTCACATAAGGCTCCCTGTTTCTGAGCCAGAAATGCCAGCAAAATATCTGTTGGATTCAGCCCAGGGGCATTTTGATTTCCACATATAACAACATCCTTTCCTTTGGTAGTCTCTTTTATTCCATAATTGAAGAGGTTTTTGTCTCACTACACGTTTATTAAATGGAAGCAAAGAGAATGTCATTGCCCATCCCATCCTGAGGTGTGGCCAGGCTGGTAGCTGAGCTGCTGTGAGCACCTTGAGCTGCTCTAACCACAACTGCAGCTGCCCTGTGAGCTCCTAGGGGACCAAAATTAGGGATAATTTGTCACCCAAGTGTGTAAACCCAACCTTGTGTGGGGGACTCAGCAGCAGGACTGGGTGGTGGGTGATCAAAAACTTAAGTTTGCTTTTAATCTTTCAAGAAAGATTCTTTAGTTAAAGAAACTAAAGCAAATTTTAAGGGTTTTTTTTTTTTAATTTTGCAAAGAAATTTGAGCTCTCTGGGAGTGCTGTCATGTAAAAAAAAAACCCAAAACAAGAAAAGACCAGGTTTTTTGTACCTGATTAAATCCTGTGCAAAGCCATGGAATATGAGTGTGATAGCCTCATTATTGCAGTTTGTGAAAGGCCATCCAGCCCTCCTCTTTCCCCTGTGAAGAGTTTCCCCTAATTTCACACTCATATAGAAAAAAACAAAAACCAATCACTTTGTGACAGCTCCCTCCTTGTGGATACTTAATATCACATATTAATATCACATATTGTACCTATAGGGTCAAGGTGGAGGAGAAATGTCTCACTCTGGTGTTTCCCCCCATTTTCATGTATTATTTTCTCTGTTTTTCCCTAGCTTTCAATATCCTGGTTAACGTTGGGGTGGTGCTGACCTACCCCATCCTGATCTCCATCGGCACCGTGCTCAGCGTCCCTGGAAATGCAGGTACCAGTGCCACAGCTGCTGCTGGCAAAGTGAGCCCATGGGAGCTCAGAAAGCAGCTTTATTGCTTAAATCATTTGTTGGGTGGAAATTTACTCCAGAGTCCTGTCTTGAACAGAATCTGTCTCTGCTCTTCAGTCTCTTCAGCCTCATCACTCCTGGGGGTTTGAGCACCAGAAAAGATCTGGTTTTAGGGGAATGCAGCTGTGAAACAAAGCCTGTGGGAGGCTGCCTGAGGGCTCAGGTGTGCTGTGGGTGCTGGTGGTGGAGCTGGGGGGGCTGGGCCTGGAGGCACCTGGAGCTCTCTGGCCCACGTGCTGCTCTCTCCCCATCCCTGGTTCCTGCAGCCTTGAGGGAACACTCTGCTGGTGCAGCCTGTTCTGGATAAAGAGTTACCAAAAAGTGCCTTCCATCTCAGGAATCAAAAGAATCACAGATCCAGTAAGGTTGGAAAAGACCTTCAAGGTGATCAAGTCCAACCTTCAACCACATAGCCCCATGCTCACTAAACCATAAAGTGAAGTGCCATGTCCACTCGTATTTTGGACACTTTGAGGGATGGTGTCTCCACCACTGCCTGGGGCAGCCTGTGCCTGTGCCTTAACCAGTCTTTCAGTGAAGAATTTTTTCCTAATATTCAGTCTGTCCCAGCTTGAGGTCTTTTCCCTTTGTCCTGTCCCTTGTTGTCTGGGAGCAGAGCCTGAGCCCCACCTGGCTGCACCTTCTTCTTGCAGAGAGCAGGAAGATTGCCCCTGAGCCTCCTTTTCTCCAGGCTGAGCCCCTTTCCCAGCTCCCTCACAGACCCTTCACCATGGAAATCTTGGGGCTTAATCCAACCCCTCCAGGCTCCCTCAGATCCTGCACAAGGCAGGGACAGAGGAGCTGTGGCACCTCCAGTACTGCATTGTCAGGTCAAAGCTCAGGGAGATTTGAGAGCCACACAGCCAGTGTCACGCCCAGAGGGTCACAGGGGTGTGCCAGGCTGTTCTTGGTGCCTCCATCCATCCATCCATCCATCCATCCATTCTGATGCTGCTGTTGTCCCCTCTCCTCCCAGCCGTGGACCTGTTGAAGCACAAAATGATCTTCAGCGTGGTGCGGCTGGGGGCCACCATCATCATCTGCGTGGGGTTCCTGCTCATGCTGCTGCCCGAGGAGTGGGACGAGATCACCCTGAGGTTCATCAACAGCCTGAAGGAGAAGAAGAGCGAGGATCACTCCGAGGACATCACGGAATCTAGCGTCCACACCAGGAGCAGGAGCAGAGCCAACGGGACAGTGTCCATCCCGCTGGCGTAGGGCTGGAGGACTCTCCCTGCACGCCGGTGTATATTCTGTGAATATAGCTTAACTTTCCTCACCACCTGTATGCTTCAAGAAATGTCATCTAACCTGAGCAGGGGATGAACTGTAAGATAAGAGAAATACATCTATAATAAATGTTTACATTTATACACTTAACAAGGAACGGGTGTAAATAACTATAATAAAATCTTTTGTAATAAACGAAAGTTCAAGCTTGTGTCTTTCTGAGCTGGGGAGTTTAAAGTCTGGATCAAGTTTGCATAGTTCATCTCTCTTTCCTGGCAAAAGTAGAGCCATTTTGGAGAATAAAAATCTTGGATATTTCCAGGTAATCTCAAAATTTAACGTCTTGATTTACTTCAAATGAAGTGCCCATTCAGTGAGGTAGCATCTCTAACTGCTTGGAAAAGCATTTGAAGCTTCTGGCATTTTGGAGAATTCATTTCTGAAAGGCACTGATGTTTCATTGATATTTCCAATTGTTATAAGAATAAATATTCCGTGAGGTGCAGAACATAAGGCCACTCCTCCCACACACCACCTTTCTAGATGTGGTGCTAGAATTTGGGTGAATTGCATTTCAGGAAAGGGAATGAAATCTTCCAGTTTCAATGAGGATTAATTGGACAAGCTTGGGGCCCTCTCCCTGCACTTCTTGGCATCCCATTCACTTTGTGTGTTTTCACTTGCTTTCAAAAACTTTCCTTTTCAATTTCAAGGGGGCATTTCTTCCAATTCTTTTCCTCTCCTTTCTTGATTTCCATTTCTGGCCTGATTTCAGCATTTCAATTGCAGTACTTTGGGCAAGTTTTGGTCCTTTTCACTGCCCCTCATTTCATCTCTGTCCATTTGCTTGCAATCGCTGCAGTTGCAGATTCTCTCGGTTGTTTTCAATCACACTGTTTTTCCTCATATCTCCTTTCCAGAGCATCTGTTAGACTTTGTTCTCTGATTTCAAGATTTCGTTCCCTTTCCCGAAAGGAAGGCTTTCCCTTTCGGGAAAGGGAACGAAATCTTGTGATTTCAATGAGGATTAAGTGGGCAAGCTTGGGGTCCTCGTCCTGCACTTCTTGGCATCTCAGTGACTTTTATGGTTTCCACATGGTTTCAAAATTTTTCCTTTTTTTTTTTTTAAGATTTCATTTCTTAGAATACTACTCCTGTCTCTTTATTTACATTTCTTCCCTGATTTCAGGATATGAATTGGAATTGTTTTCACCAGTTTTAGTCTTCTTTACTGCATTTCATTTCATCTCAGTGCTCTTGTTTTTAATAATTCTATCCAAATTTCCTCCTTTTTTTTCAATCACACTGTTATTCCTCATATCTCGTTTCCAGAGCATTTGTTAGACTTTGTTCTGTGATTTCAGACTTTCATTCCCTTTCTTGAATGGGAATGAGTAAATTAAAAAAAATACCTTTGTTTACGTCATTTTCTCCCAGAAAACATGCACTTTCTTCTGAGCTGCAAATGTTTCAGGAGTGATGGGTCTTCCTTCATCTCAGCTGGGAAATGCCATTTCCTATTTTCTGTTTTTATTTCCTATTTTTATTTCCTATTTTCTGAGTGTTGGGATAGAGGAATATTTT
This sequence comes from Illadopsis cleaveri, assembly GCA_013399915.1. Lineage (NCBI taxonomy): Eukaryota > Metazoa > Chordata > Aves > Passeriformes > Timaliidae > Illadopsis > Illadopsis cleaveri. Next base: position 77,686 of record VXBB01002168.1, on the reverse strand, counting down.
TCTTAACCTCTACTGTGGTAAAGTCTTTTGAAAGCCAAATGAAACCAACCCACTTCTTAGTCTCTTCCCTGAGCCCGTTGCTGTGTAATTTAGCCTGGATTTCAGCTGTCCTGGAATTGACCACTCCAGACTGTCTTTATTTGAGAGCACTTGATAGGTAGATGGACTTTTTTTTTCCTCCCCCCTTTTTTTTTTTTAAGGAAGAATGAAACCAACTGGAATTTACCATAAATTGCTGAACTCTGCTGACTTTTCTGCCCAAAGTTTGTGAGTTTGATTTGTAGCCAGTTAGGGGTCGTTTTTTATGGTATTTCTTCCAAGGGCAAAAAATAATCATGCAAATAATAATTTACTTGACTTTTTTTTTTTTTTTTCACTCTTCTACTGGATGTTTTTTAAATCTTTTAAACTAAACTGTCTAAACTGTTGTTGCAGCCAGCAGAGCAGAAAAAATACTTGTGTGTATTAGAAAAAACCCACAAACATGGGCTTTTTCTTCAAATGGCTGCAGAATAAGGGCTGCAAAAACCAACTGTCCCCTGTGCCCTAAACCCAGAGGTGTAAGGTTTGCATACACACACAAGCCTCTTACAGCTCCTGGTCTGCTGCTTTTGAGAGGAGATAGACAAAAAATATGCCAAAAAATTAAATATAAAGATACTGGTGGGCTGAAAGCACCCAGCACATGGCAGCTTGGCCTCTCCCCACAGTTTTGGAGCTGATTCATTCATTTACATTGCTAGATAGTTTTGGGGATGTGTTTTACTGAAATTTTAGCTCCTGCCAAACTGAACACATGGGGAAAACAAAACATTGGTTTCTGTGTGCATTGATGAGTACATTTTGGCAAGCAGCCTCATGGCAGCATCTTCAGGCCCAAGACTGGATCCTTCAAGGAACCTCATTGAGAATTCTGCAGGGAAAATCATGTGAAATCCCATTGTTTGAGTCAGTTTTCCCCTGCTTGACACATTCCATTGCCAGCGGCCCAGGGTGTTAAGGAAGACTGTAATCCCAGCAAGGAAGGCTTGAGCAGAGCACCCCTGCTTTGGTTTGATGTTTGTGGAATGATTATGGTTGGAATNAGGCCTTTCAATAAATACCTACTTTATTCTCCAGCTCTGTCCAGTCCCTGTTCCAGGTCAGCCTTCCCAAGCCATCAAAGTGACTGATTGGACTTTGCCACTTCCACTGCTGTGGGTGTCTCTGGCAGCCTCTTCTGCCCTCCCAACCTACGTGGAGTTTCATTTCTGTGGCCCCATCTCCCAAGGAAAATGCCACTTTTGATCCAGCAGCTGTGTTATCACATTCTCCCTGTGGCTGGAAGGAAAACCCGACCTGCTGTGAATAATCCTCCTGGAGCATCCCCAGCAGTGCCTGCCCTCCTTGGAGGGCTCAGCCTGCCAGCAGCACGGGCAGTGTTATCAGCACCATCAGTGTCCCCAGCCTGGGCTGAGATAAGATGAATGTCCCCTGTCAATAGCACCGACAAGGAGCAGAGGGAGGAACGAGCTGTGTTTCTTGACCTTACAGATGTGTAATAACAAGCTCTATCAGCCACAGCAGTTTGTATCCCAGCCAGGGGAGCTGTGCTGGGTTGTTTTCCTCTCTTTGCTGATCCATTTGTTCACACTGTTGCTGCCTGAACGTGTTGCAAGCAGGATAAACAGCAGCTTGCTTGCATGGCTGAGGTTGTTTCTGCTTTACTCAGTGGGGATTTGCATAAAAGCCCAGCCATTATTTTGGCAAAAATCCATCCCACCCACTTTCCATCTCCTCCTTTGCCCACTTTTTTTGTTTTTGTTTTTTTTTTGTGATTTAAAATTCATTTTTGAGGAGAAACTTCTAAGGCAGAGGTGATCCACTGCTGCATTTGTGTGTTCAAGTGGTGCCCTGTTGTAGTCAAGACAGCCACTGCACTCACAGTGCTTCCTTAAAAACCTCAGAGGGCTTCAAGTATCAGCGTTATGTTACGTAAAAGTCTTTCATACCTTCCCTATGTACCAATCCTACAGGCAGCTCCACATAGCTCTGGCTCTTCCTCCCCTTCTTCTCTCTTCCTCTGTGCAGTCCCAGCTCACTGCTTCCTGTCCCTTGCCCTATCCCTTCATCCTCACAGCACAGCCAGTAGACTCCAACTAACTCTCTACCAACTAATTCACTTTTATCACACCCATCTGTGAGGGCAAGGCTGTTCCCACTCTTTGGTAATTAACACAGCTGCAATATATTGGAGGCAGGATTGCCTTTAGTACTCTCTCTGTCTGCCCACAGTGCCTCTTGGCTCACCTTTGCCCTGTGTGAAGGTGAGTAACAAACTCTGCCCCCTCCGTGTGAAAATTCCCTGCCCCAAGTCATGGCACTGCCCCTACCCTTGAGTTTTTCTCAGTATCTCCCTTAAAGCAAGAGCATCAGAGCACTTAGGAGTCAATGATTTCATTTTGGCTGCAATAAATTTGCTGAAAAATCCAGTTCTGGTGGGATCATCATCACTTGCAGGTTCCAGCTGAATTTGGTAGACAGTTTAAAGCAGTAAATGAAATGGGAGAAAGGGATAAAACTCTTCCAGCTCTCCTGGGAGGGTCTGTGGGCTGGCCCTAATGGCACTGTATGGGACCAAAGTTCCTCCAGCCCCATGTTTCTACAGCACAAATCTCAGGAATTTAACTGAACTTTATGTACAGACAAAATAAAATAACATTATTGCATTAAATAACCCTCCCGTTAAGGAGAAGGATGAGCATCCCTGACCAGGATAGACAAAATAAAATAACATCATTGTATTAAATAACCCCCAGTTAAGGAGAAGGATGAGCATCCCTGACCAGGATAGACAAACTAAAATAACATTATTGCATTAAAAAAACCAAACAAACTACCCAGTTAAGGATAAGGATGAGCATCCCAGACCAGGATCTCAGCTTGCCCAGTGATCTGCTGGAAGGGAATCCTCCTGCAGCCTCCCCCCACCCCAACCCTTCAGCTGCTGCTCTTGGGCCTCTGTTTTACACACTAAAACTCTGTGAGAAGGAAACATGGCCAGGAGAGGGGATTGGGGAGTGTGGGGAGCAGAGAGACCCTGTCAGGATTTTGGCAGCACCTGGGCAAAACACTAGATAAGGCCCCATGGGCTTGAACATCCACTTGGATTTCCACAGCTCCCACACATCCATCATTGCACTTAATTCATGATTTCCCCAAGCTGCTTAACAGGAATGACCTGTTCTCAGCAGGGGATGGGTAATTAAAAAGGAAAAATAGACAGTAAACATTGAGAAACTTGGGAGGGAAGCAGCGTGTTGATTTTACGTTTTCATTTGAAAAGAAGAATGAAAAAAAAATTACAGGCTGAGTTGCTCTGCTCTCTCATGCCCTCTGTGACCTGGGAAAAGCAAAGTCATGAGAGATGTTGGTGCTTTGTGGCTGAAAACATGAACTGGTTGGATTGTTCCAGGGATGAATATTTTCTGCTGGGTGCAACCTGGTCTAGTGGAAGGTGTCCCTGCCCATGGCAGAGGGGTGGAACTAGAAGATCTTTAAGGTCCTTTCCAACCCAAACCTTTCTACGATCCTACGATTTTATGAACTATCAAATATGACTCACTTTGACCAATATTCCCAATCAGCTTTGTCCTAAAGCTGCATTTTTTTCAGCAGTGCCCCAGCCAGCTTCAACAAAGGTGGGGGAAACTCCTGGGCCAGGCTTTATTCCCAGGCTGCTTCTCCCATGCAGGATGGGAGACAATTTAACCCTTCTGGTGCTCCAGGGATTGAATTTCCTTCCAAAACCTGAAGATTTAGCAAAAGAGCTGCTTGAAGAAATACCTGCAAGCCAGCTGAGGTGGTGGCCCTGGTTGAAAACCATTTTTAGATAAAAACAAACCTTCTCCAGGGCTTGTCACTGGCTCCCAAGCTGCTTTCCCCTCCTCTGTCAGCAGCAGCCGCCTCTCATCCCTGCAGGGGAATGGCTGGGGATGGGTCAATGTTTAACCAAGCTGGGAAGGAGATCTGTGGGAGCTGACAGAGAGCTGCCTGGGCTCTGAGCCGCTCACAAAGATCCCTCTCCCTCACAGGGAGGACGGTGCATGAGGGGTTTTCCTTCTCCCCTCAGAGCTCTGGCTCTGCAGGATGGGCCTGAGCCCCTCCAAGGCGCACCCTAAGGTGACCAGGGTGGTCCCGGTGCCCAGGCAGGGGGATGTGCCTGCTCTGACTGCCCTGCACGGGCTCCCAGGAGAGCCAGGACAGCCCTGGGGAAAGCCCATCTTCCACTTAGAGCTTCCACCTCTGCGGGAAACCTGGTACGGGAGAGCCTCTGCAGGTGAGGGCTGGAATATTGTGAATTTTGTCAGCCTGGGGCTCACTGGGGCTGTGCGTTTGCTGGCTGCAGTGTGGGGTGGGTGTTAGGGGTGTGCTGTTCTGCATCAGCAGCTTTGTGCCATTTTTGCCGTTGCCAGGATGTTTTAGCTTTGGGAAAACTCATTTTTTTCCCCCCTCCCACTGTTTTGGGAAGTGTCTCGCTCAGCAGAGCCCAGATCCCAACTCCTTGCTGTCATCAGTCACCCCCCTGGAAACAGCCCAGCATCACCCTGGCAGCCACCTCTGTCAAGGCAAGCCCTTGTCCAGCCACTCTGTGACCCCCATCACAGCCCTGTCCTGCTCACCTGCCCCTGTCAGGCACATCACTGCCCTCATCAGAGTTAGATTCTAGGCAGGTAAAACTCAGCATTAGATTTAATGACAGATTTCCCAAGCCAGGAGCAGAGGAAGGCAGACAGTCTGGATGTGTGTGCTTCCCTACAGACAGCCTCTCCCCACAGCCTTTAAACTCCATCCACACCCCAATCCTTCCCAGAGGTTTGCATCCATCTGCAAGAGGATGTGCAGCTCTCCAACATGAGCTGGATGCTGACAAATGCTTCCCACAGCTGCAGGGAGAAACATCAATGAAAACCGATGGGGTGTGATGGAGGGCGAGGCAGAGGGAGAAGGATCTGCACCCCCAGCATCCCCCTCCCTGCTTTTCCATTCCCAAAAATCAATTTCTGACCCACACCAAGCGGTGTTAAGCACTGCTGCTTCACCAGAGGCTGGATATTTCCTCCAGGATCATTCATCAGGTGGCATCAGGAAGCAGTGAAAGCAAATAAACCTCTGGGGTGATAGCAGTGACATTCCCAGAACTGAGGTTTTGGAGAGAATACAGATCAGGTCTTGCTGTAGAAGAGCAGGTTTTAAGTACTCCGTGAGAGCAAGAACAACTAAATGTTCCTGTTCTGGAAAATTATCACTGGGCATTTAACAAATGCTTGTTAAAAAAAATGTGTATTTTATAAAACATGTAATGAATGTAATCTTCCGTTACTTTCCATTTTCAGAAACAAGAAAGGTATGCTCAGGAGGACTTGAGCAAAGTATTAGCTCGAGCTGCTGTCTAAATAAGCAAAGCCTCCAAGAGAATAGGTTTTATTTGGTTTACGAGGGTTCAGCTTGGCTTATTTTAAATCCAGATTCCCCCAGAGGGGAGGATCTGCTGCTGTTGAAGAGCAAGGGTGAAAAACAGGAGAACAGGAGTCACAAGGATGGGGCTTGGTGCTGCTCTCTGCTCTGGGGGGTAGCAGATTTGGGGACTGTATCTGTATTCTGTATCTGTAGAGGATAAGGGCAAATGTCCTACAAGCCACATGCATGGATAGGATGGGTGAGAAAATTAAAAACAACCCCAAACATGCACAGCACAAGCCATCAAGCCCTGTAAGGGAGAAAAAACTTCCTCAAAGCCATACCCTTCATCAGGACAAGCTTCTCCGAAGTCACAGTCACTTCCCTGTGTTGTGTCCCTGTCCCCATCTCCATGGGCCACCTCCTTACCTTTTCCTTTCCCCTCAGAAATTCCTGACACTCTCACTAGCCTGCAGATAGAGGCAATACTCCACAATCCTCCTTTTTTCTCTAGCAAACTGCTCTTTCACCACGTTGTTTCCTGCAGATGATGTTTGTCTCCAGAGGAGCCTCTTGTGCTGGAAATTTTCCCTTCAGGCTCCTGCATGTTGGAGCAGCCACAGCTTCACTCAGTGGTTAAACATTGCCAGGGCTCTGCAGGGCCCAGCAAACATTTGCCTGATGGAGTCACCACCTCCCACATCCCAGCACCCTCACAGGAGGAAGAAATTCCTCCCTGTGAGGCTGGTGAGGCCCTGGCACAGGTTGCCCAGAGAAGCTGTGGCTGCCCCATCCCTGGAAGTGTCCAAGTGTTCCAAGGATGGGGCTTGGAACAACCTGGGATAGTGGAAAGTGTCCCTGCCCATGGCAGGGGTTGGAATAAAAAGATCTTCAGGGTCACTTCCAACCCAAACCATTCCATGATTCTGTGGCTGTCTTCTCTCTCTTCTTCAAGAGCCCAGCCTGGTCATCTTCCATGAGGTTCAAGGAAGTCCCCCATAAATTGACCTCCAAAATACTACTTTTCTTGTTAAATTTGGCATCAGCTGTAGTGTTCTTCCTACACTTTATCCCCAACTCTCCTCCCCTGTTATCTCAGAGCTCCCACCCTGTGGGAGCAGGAGCTGCTCAGCCACACCTCACCTTAACTCCATGTATAAAATGTCATTTCAACACATCAGGACAGTCTTTTGGGGTGAACAGGTATGAATAGGGATAAGCACATAAACTGTTGTGTGAAAGAAACACTTCCTGCACATGCAAGTATTCATTTGTGCCAGAAAAGAACAAAAGGGGCAATGGTGTCCACCTGAGAGCACCAGCACAGAGCAGACCTGAGCCTGGATCCCATCCAGGCCTCAGAGAAAGCTCTGCTTTAATAACTAACAGGGGATCACTGGTGTGGGACACATTCTTTTGGGATTTCCAGGGTCTGGGATTGCATCACTCCTCTGAGCACAGCCCTCCTACTCCTGGTGCTGCAGCCCAGCTCTGCCACAGTCAGTAAATCAGCAGAGGTATTGCTCAGTCCCACCAAAAAATAAGAGTAATCAAGTCTCAGAGGCTGAGGAGCAGGAAAAGACCCAAACTGATGCCTGTGCCTGATTTTAACAGGGCAGGCAGTGGGAAGGCAGCAGAAATCAGGGATTTCTTGGCCAGCTGATGGTTAGAGGGTGTGGGAGAAGAGGCCCTTGACCACCCAAATCCCAGGGGCTGGGAGAGACCACAGGAGACAAGGATGGTGATGGTCATATTTAGGAGCATGAGTGGTTGTAGAGGGAAGCTCTAGAGGTATTTGTTAGACATCACAGGCACAGCTACACCCACTTTACTCCTGCAGCCAACAGAATATTCCATGTGTTACTGGAATACACAGACAGGGACATGCCAACCAACAAACAGGGCACTAAGCTGCTGCTGAGTGCACCTAAGCAGCTGATGACCACCCAGAAGTAACTTCATCCATTTCTTTAACCTTTAAGGGCCCCTCTCTTTGGACACCTTGCCAGGGAAGGATGGAACCAGCATCATCAAGCAGCACCCACCCCGAAGGCCCCAGGTAAGGAGAGTGTGGGATCTCCCTGGGAGCTGCTCTGGCTGACCCCTCCCCGTGGGCTCTGTGGGGACAGGGACATGTGTCACAGCACCACGGTGGGGAAGGCAAATACCCTACAGCAACACAAGGGGGAAGTCCTGCTTTTGGGTGATCACAAGCTGGTGTGCTCTGGAGACACCCAAGGAGGACAGTGTGGGACATGGGGCCACCCCTGCTGGGATGTGCCACTGTCCTTTGGGGTGTCTGGGTACCTGCAGCCAAATCCTGCTGTTCCCATGGGGCCAGGGTGGCCAAGGCAGAGCCCTTTGCAGGAAGGGTCCAGCTTGGATCATGTGGGGCTGTTTTGGCTCTTCAGGCCAAGGGCAGCAGCTTTAGGGCAGAGGAGGTAAAGCAGACAGAGCTGTGCACTAGGGGAGGGTGGATCACACAACAATTGTTCTGGATTTCAGGAATTGCTGTTCATGCTCTGTACCTGCCCAAACTCCCTCAATTTCCCCATCCTGCACTTCCCAGATCCATTCCTCCCTGAGGCCCAGACCCCATGACTCTACCTGACCTAACAGTCAAGATTTTTCTCCACACTAGGGCTGCCCTCACCTAACTAAAGCTCGGAAATATCTTCAGATCTTTATTTCTCCACCTGTACTTGGCCCTGGCGAGGCCACAGCTCTAACCCAGTGTTCATTCATGGGCATTTCTTCCTAATATCCAACCTGAATCCACCTGGATCTAGTGAAAGGTGTCCCTGCCCCTGACAGGGGGGTTGGTCCTTAAAGTCCCTCCCCCAAAAATTGCAGGTCTCCATGATTCTGTGAACAGCAAACCCACTGGAGCGAGGATTCTTTGCTTGAGACCTCCTTGCTGTGATTATGATCTTTTAAATATAATAAAGGACAGAAGAGCCACCAAATGGGATCACTTAAATCTGCTCCCCTCAGGGCTGGGGCTCTGGGTGACACTGGTGGCTTCAGAGCTCAGCGGTGGCCACCAGCTGTGGAATAATGTGTCCCTGGGTTTGGTGGGATGATGCAACAGTGGCACCTGAATTGAGCCCACCTACACCCTGAAAACTGTCATGTGGAATCACAGTTTCATTTAGAAACCTCTGAGCAGCACGGAATTTTTAATTATTGATTTCATTTCCATGGCGGCTGTGCTTGTGTATTATGGAGACACTCATTGTTAACACTCATTTCAGGACAAAGGCTCTGTTAATCCCACCCTGTTCTGCTGCTGTTGCTCTTAGGGAGTGTGCACAACTCCAGCAAAAGCCTTTTTCCTGTGGGAATATTCTCAAAGGCAGCAGAGCAGGCTGATGTGGCCTTCTCAAGGACTTTTAGAGGATTTTTTTATCACAGGGCATTTCTGGACAAACACCTGTGATATTCACAAAAACTAAAGGGAAAAGTCAATTTTCCAGCCTGGGACAGAGCTTTACCCAAAAGCCTGGAGCTTGGCTTCCCCAGCAGGGCAGGGTGGTGAGCTGAGGAATGTGGGAGGGTTTTTGCCTTCATCCACTCCGTGCTGGTGGCCTCAGTGGCTTCCCAGAGTGATGCCAGCCTGGACCACAGCTTGTGGTGTCACATGCTGCCATCTAGTGCCATTTTTCAGTTTCATATTTAGCTTTGTGGGGTTTTTTTGATGCTAAGAGACGTGAACTTGGCACTGGGGACTAGTGGGGATTTCTCCCTTTACATGACACTGATTTTTCCTCCTGCATGGATTCAAAATGACAGCTCAGGATTCAGCAGCAGTTCAGTGCAGACAGTCAAAGATGTGTCCCCATTTATTGGACACTTGTTTGTAATCAAGGAGTTAATGGTGTTCCAAATAAAGTATAAGTCAGGTCTTACAGACAAAGTCCTTGATGACGTCCCCTTTAATTTTTACAGAAGCTGTACTGAGCTCCCCTCCTAGAAGGGAACTCTAGAAGTGTTCAAAACTCTGGAAGTGTTCAAAAATTGTGTAGATGTGGCACTTAGGGACATGGCTTAGTGATGGACCTGGCAGTGTTGGGTTAGTGGCTGGGCTTGATGATCTGAGGGGTCTTGTCTAACCTTAGTGATTCTGTGAATACCAAGCCATGGAATGACCCAGCAACACCTCAGAGCTTGGCATGACTGAAGGAGGCAACTTTGCTCCTTAAGATAAAAATCCATGCTCAGAGCAGCCTGTAGAGCAAGTCTCTGCATATTTTCACCAGCCACCAGAAAAGGAACTTTGTACCATGCACAGTTTTGCAGAGAGAGGTCTTATTTAGGCCAATGTAAAGACTGACTGGACAAAGGGAATGGTGCTCTAGGTCTCCTCTAATTGGGATCTGCTCTTTGATGAGCTGATAGGATCCTTAAGATTAAATTATGACAGCTCTGCACCCTCCAGCTTTACCATGAAGTAATCTGAGCCGTGGTTTGGCTTCACTCTGGTCTTGGATGGAGCTTTGGGCACTGTTGGGGCTCAAAGAGAAATACCTGCAGGGATGGAATTACTGTCAAACTGGGGCTTTGCTGCTGTAATGCAAAAGATTTCCCCAGTTTTGCCCACTCCTGAAGGACCAAATGATGCTCATCTCCCTGAGATGCCAAACTCCTCCCTGTATCCCAAGCAGTTGGGTCAGAATTGGAGCTGGAAAAATGTCAAGGTGGTTTCATAGCTGTTTTTATGATCCTGTGGAATGAGCAATGCTAAATATTATAAGTATTGGACTTGCAGAGGCTTGAACCTGCCATCCCTCCACAAGGAATCACTCCTGCAAAGCCCTGGAGTCAGCGAGAAGTGGCTGCAAGCCCAAAGCCAAAGGTAAGCACATGAGTTTGTGCCCTTCCACAAGCCATTTCTGCATGCAGGCTCCTTTCCCTCACACTTCAGGCATCCTGGAGGGCAGAAGTTTAACCACTTGCTGTGCTCCTGTCCCTGGCTGAGCCCAGGACACTGAGCTGAAATGCTGGCCTGTGTGTGAGAGTGTGCAAAACAAGGGGAAAGCTTCCTAATCTCCAGCATGACAGTTCCCTGGATGAACTGGACCTGCTGAGCCAGGATATCAAATATTTTAGAGGCTGAAAGTATGAGAGGCACGTTTTTAAATGAATTACTTGAGAACTCATCACTTGCAGTTGGTGGGGAGGAGAGACCTTTCTTGCTCTCCCTGACAGGAGTTTGGAACCAGGTGGGGCTCAGGCTCTGCTCACAGGGAACAAGGGACAGGATGAGAGGAAGTGGCCTCAACTTGTGCCAGGAGAGGTTTAGATTGGATTTTAGGGAAAATTCCTTCACTGCAAGCATTGTCAGTCATTAGAACGGGCTGCCCAGGGCAGTGGTGGTGTCACCATCCCCAGAGGAATTTCAAAGCCACGTGGATGTGGCACTTGGGGACACAGGCCAGTGATGGCCTTGGCAGTGCTGGGGAAACAGTTGGACTTGAGGATTTTACACACCTTTTCCAACCTTAACAATTCCAAAAGTCTGATTTAAAGGCTGCAAACACTGTGTGCCATAAACACCCCCTGCAGCCCCAAACATGCAAAAGCTGTTCTCCCCTTTGGATCATANTCTTAACAAATCCAAAAGTCTGATTTAAAGGCTGCAAACACTGCCATAAATACCCCCTGCAGCCCCAAACATCCAAAAGCTGTTCTCCCCTTTGGATCATAAGATTATCTTGGAGAACCGACTCAAGGCAGTAACACCTTGAGGGGCAGAAGCACAAATACCTTGTTTTAATGAAGTTTTTTCCCCTCCTGCCTCAGAGCTGTGGGATAAACTGCAAGCACAGTGGAAACCTGTGATGAATTCCTGCAAGTTGGCCACACAGGGAGATGCTTGCTGCATTTATCTGGGAGCACCCGAGGGTTTTGTGAGCTGGTGGCTCTTCCTTTCTCTTTCAGAAAGTGCAGGTGTATTTATTTGCATCCTTAAACACCTCCTAGGTGCTGGAGAAGAGAGGGCAAAGCCTGAATCCCCTCCCTGGCAGGAGGCAGCACTTGCACAAGCTTCAGATGCTGGACTTGACCCGCAAGCGACGAGAGGTAATGCCAAGATGGATTTGGGGAGGGGATGGGGGTGTCTCTCCCACAGACCAGGAGGCTTCAGACCTCTTGTTGGGAAGGTGAAAGGAAGTTTTCCCTGAGTCTTAGGCAGAGGGTTGGTGGGGAGCCTCCCCAGGGCTCCTGTGATCAGTAATTACCTGTGATTTTTCCAACGCTTTGCCCTCATTTGGCCATGACTCACAGAGAAACCAAAAAATGCCTGTCCCAGTCATGTTCTGTCATGCATCCAGCCTGGCAAATTCCATTTGCTTGGGTTGAACTGCTCGTCTGTGCAGTTATTTCCAGGGCCAACCCTGGAATGTTGTGCGTTTGCTCCTCTGCTGCTCGTGTTGACAACTCATGTACAAACCCAGGCGGAGCTGAAGCGGAATCTCCACAGGGAGGCGAAAACCAATAAGCAAAAAATCAAGGAATTCAGCCCCAAGGATGTCCTTGACACTCCCCAGGGAGGTGACAGCACCAGAAGCCCAGGCCCTGTCCCTGCTGAGCACAATCAGCGTTTTCCTGAAGACGACCCTGGTAAGTGCAATAATGTCCCAAGGCGATGCAAAACTCACCAGCCCTCCTAAATGTCAGCAGAGAAGTTTCCCTGTGGAAGAAGCTTCCACTGCTCCATCTCCTGCAGTGATAAGAAGCAGGCTCAGGGGGGAAGAGGCTGTGTTTGTAGGACAAAGCACTGGAATGCTTCAGGGAGCTCTCTGGGGTAAATGTGACACTCACTGAGGCCGGCCACTTTTTAGGTTTAGGGTTTTTTTCCCACTTTCCCTTCAGAAGGGAGAAGTGAAGAGGATCTCAGCCACCTCTTCATCCTGACCTGTCCAAGGCATGAGCCCTGTCCTGCTTTGCCTGCACGTGACAACCTTTGGCACAGGCTGGGAATGCAGCACTGAGGCTAAAAGTGCTTAAATCAGTGAAAAACTTGCCTGAAGGTGAACTTTCACCAGGAGGAAGGGGAACAAACTTGGCTTCCTATTCCCTCGTGGTTCTTCCCCTCACCTTGGGGATAAAGCCATATTGCCAGATTCTATAATTTCACCATATATAATCCTGAGTGTGCTACACCTCACCCTGCCCCAGACATGGGATCTGGTCTTTCAGGGAGCTCTCAGGATTTTCTTTACATGCCTCCAGGTGTCCAGAGCCATCTCCAGCTCAACTCCAGGTGACTGAGCAGCTCTGCAAAACCATGATATTTTATTTTTTTTTCTCTTCCCTAGGTAACACAGGGGGTGGAGGACTCTCCAGGCAGCCTGACAGGGCTGAACTCTCTCCAGACAGGAAGGAGAAGGTTGACCTGTGGTTCTGCAGGGAGCCATGGACCAGGGATCTGTTCTGGGACTCCTCCAGCACAGGGTCAGAGGAGTGGGAGAGGGAAGAGAAGATTCACTGCAAACCCATGCTGGTGAGGACCAAGACAGAGAGAATTTCCCTCTTTGATGACTTCTTTGACAGGGATTTCTAGAGGCATGGCTTGGGGTGTGCCAAATAAACAACCCCAGCTCTGGAGGGGCTGGAATCCTCCCAGATGGATGGGCTGAAGTTGGAGACAGAGCTGGCTGTAGGTGGAATTTCTGTGAGTATGGAAAGACATCTGGAAACGAGGATCTCATTGATGTGGGGTGAATAAAAACCCTCTGGGTTGTGTGGCTGAATCAAAATATCTGGGGAAGAAAGTCTTGGCTGGAGCAGCAGTGAACTGGAGGTAGAGAGAGGAGGAAGGGGTTGGCAAAAAAAACCCCAAAAAACCCAAACAGAAGCTTGGGAAAACTCTGGGTTAACCCCAAATATTAAATTTCAATTGAAATGAAATGTTTCACTTGCCTTTGAGTCACTCAATCTTCCTGTTTAAATTTGGGTTAACCTTTTCTAAACCACAAGCCCCAGTTCAAAATGCGAGGTAAAATGATTAATTTAGAAAGTCATTAAATTAAATTAAATTTTTTGGCATTTCTAAAATTCTTCTTTGACTTTTGTGGAGTGGTGGGTTTTTTGGGGTTTTTGGTTGGTTGGTTAGTTGGGTTTTTTTGTTTTGGTTTGGTTTTTTTGGTTTTTGGGGGGTTTTTTGGTTTTTTTTGTTTTGTTTTTTTTGGGGGGGTTGGTGGTTTGGGTTTTTTTGTTTTGTTTTGTTTTGTTTT
>VXBB01002168.1:28328-63990 GCA_013399915.1 Illadopsis cleaveri | reverse complement strand
GGTTTTTTGTTTGTTTTTTTGTTTTTTTTCGGGGGGGGCTTTGGTGGGTTTGTTTTGTTTTGTTTTGTTTTGTTTTAATTTTATCTCCTCCCCTGTCCTTGACACAGAAATATATGTACTTTCTTCAGAAATAACCTCCAGATTTATATATAATCTGAAAAATTTGGCTTTGGTTCACTTTTTTCCCCCTCTTCAGGGTTCAGTGCTGGGGAGTGAATGATGGAAAAGGGGAAATCTCCATCTTTTCCTTCAGAGTCTCTCCCAGGGATGCTGGTCAAGGCTGCAGCACCCACTAGGAATTTGAACAAGCTGCCCTGTTGCAATCTGACATTTCCAAGTATACTGAAAAAGATGATTATATGAAGGTGTCTGATCTCTTGCAGTTTCCGTCTCACATAAACGGTATTTTGTATTAAATTATCTCATTTTCCTTATAAAATAATTTGTTGCCTGAGAGGGAACTTCACCCAATTCTCCTGTCTCCTATCTGGTTGTCCCTGGAGGTCCACAAAGGCCACCAGATTTGTGGATTCAAAGCCCTTACATAAAATATTTCAGTTAAATACCACACAGTTATTTTAATGTGGCAAACTGGATAAGTAGAGGACTGGTGAAACACAAGGCAGGGAGAGATTTCACCACCAGCCCTGGCCCTGGGGAACGGACAGATCTGATTGCCAGCATCACTTTTGCCCCTGTTTGAAGCTGCAGAGCTGACAAAGGGCATTAACTCTTCCTTGTGCCTCCTGCTTGTCTCCCTCCCTTCCCACTTGGTCTTTCTAGAACTACCAGGGGGCAAAACATCTCCAGATCAGCTCCTTGCTGCAGGGCAGGGACTCCAGGTGTAACAAATATCACTATCATCCCAGCCAGTTTCAGCTGGAAACCTGATCTTTCATTTTTCAAGCCAGGACACCCAAAATAACAAGATCTAGTGTCAGTTCTCAGTTACCCAGGACAAGCAGGGCTTGGGCAGGTGGGGACAGATGAAGCTGGTCCTGCATCACTGTCCCAAAGCTGTGCTCCCTCCCACAAAGCTGTTGTGATGTGTCTGCACTGCACCCTCAGATTCCTGATTTACACTGCCAGAAAAAGAGCAGGAGACACATTTTTACACTTATTTAAGGGAATGAGACGCCCATGGCTGACTCACTTTCACCAGTATTTATCTTTATGGAAAATCCCAGGCAGAGCAGGAGCTGGAAATCACAGCCAAAGCCCCAAATCAATCTGGAGCCTCCAGCCCAGCTGCCCAGACTGAGCTGCTCTGTCCTGATTTCACCTGCTTTTGACATCCCTAAATGTATGGCCCATTACAGAATGTCTACATGCTCCGTGGGGAAAACTGCACTTTGGAAAAAGCCCACACACCATGTGGGATTTCACCAGAAGAACACAAAAACAAACCCCAGCACAGGGAAGGAAGAAGAGGAGGAATCATTTTAATGAGAAGGAGAGCTGCTCATGGCTAATGAGTCCGTGTCTGGAGTCTGTGTGCTTTAAAAATGCCTCAAGAACTTTGGTGATGAACACAGTCATCCTGTGTGAGCTGCAAATATCGTGAGAGCTTCAAACTCAGTGTTGAGGGTGTGCTGAAAAGGTCAATGATTTAATGGGCTGGAACAATTAATCTGGCACTTGTCTATACACCTGTTCTCTTAATGATGTGACACATCTCCCTTCTGTGTTCCCATCTGTCAACAATTAAGCTATAATTGGTGGAAATGCAATTTATCTCAGACAGAGCTGATAAGTTTTCCAATAATCGTGTTGCCAGCCTTGGGGAAGAGTGCTGCCCACGGAGAAGTGTCTGTGGACCACTCAATCCATATCAGAGACTGTGCAGAGAAGACTCTGAGCATTAATTTATCAGTGTACAGTGTGCAAAATTTGCTCTTACGGAAGGGATAAAATCAGCAAACCTGCTCCCATCACAGAGGGAATGGCTTCCCACTGCCAGAGGGCAGGGTGAGATGGGATATTGGGAAGAATTCCTGACTCTGAGGGTGGTGAGGCCCTGGCACAGGTTGCCCAGAGAAGCTGTGGCTGCCCCTGGATCCCTGGCAGTGTTCCAGGCCAGGTTGGATGGGGCTTGGAGCAACCTGGGATAGTGGAAGGTGTCCCTGCCCATGAAAGGGGATGGGACTGGGTGGTCTTTAGGGTCTCTTCCAACCCAAACCATTCTGTGAGTCTATAAAATACTTCTGGTGCTTAAGACTGTTTGACTGTGCTGCTCTTGGTTGTATTAACTCATCACAACCTGCAGAGAGGCAGGTGGTATCTCATCTTCTCTTTTCTAACATCCTTCCAGACACTGGAAATGAAAACATTTTCTTTGTCACTAAAGGTGAAACACAGACTTTTCTACAACTCCAGAAGGTGGGGAGAAAAAAACAAACCAAAAACAACCCCAGTCAAGCTCTCAGAATGTGTGTTCAGCAATGGCTTTCAGTTCCCAGTTCCAAAAGCTGGAGTCATTTGGAGGCTGAGGCATTGCAGCCAGCTCTGGAGAGGAGACAACTTGCCACCCACCATATCTGAGCACACACAGATCCAACCCCAGTCACACCCCACAGAAACCAGAGTCTGTGTTTAGCAGAGCCCCTCACCCCTCTGTGCCTCCCCGGGCTAAAAATGTGTTTCTGTGGCTTTGCCACACTACCCAGAGCTTTGAGGCAAGGTTGGACCCTTCCTGCTGGTCTCCACACAGGAGCTGTGCTGGGGCAGAAACTGCTGAGCCCAGAGCACCTTCAGAGAATTCAGATTATCATTTCTCACCAAAACAGCAAAGAATGGAGATTTTACAGTTAATGATGCAGGTATGGATAGCAGCAAATGGTACAGCCCAGGAGATGTAGGTCAGATAGATCCCTGCCCCAAATGACATTTGATGTCCCCAGGGAAATGGTTATGGGATGTTTTTGTTGGTACAAACATGGCCAGAGAAAGCCAAGTTCTTCCAGCTCTGGATTACCTGAACTGGTTTTGTTGAAATGTTAAATCAAAATGATAATGCTCAGCCTGAAGTTAGCACCAGCCTGGCACAATCATTAGCAATTAAATGTACAAGTTATAAGAGGAAATGTCAATGAGCAGTGCTTCTGTGTTTAAAAAATGAGCCGGGGTTGCTGTAACACCTCTGGTACCGTTCTTGAGAATAAAAATTAATTACACTTAGCAAAGAGAGGTGTTAGGTAAATAAAGCTGAACAAAGCCACACTGTAACTGGATCTCACTGCCTAGTCTGGATTAATGGGATTTTCTAACCTCCCTGGGCTCAGTCCCACCTGGTGCTCAGAGCATTTCACCTCCTCAGGAATGCGAGTCTTCAGCATCCTACAACATCCTCCTTCCCCGATGCACAGAGGCATCCAAAGCCAGGGAAAACCCCACCATCTGGGCCACCGGGGTACACCCAGCAACCTTATAAACCCCTTTCTCTGCCCTGCCTCCCTGGAAGGTGTGTGACAGGCAGCTGGGATTGCTTCAATCTGCTTACACGAAGCTGCAGAGAAAAGCCCCCAAGAACAGCCTCCTGAGCAGCTCCGTTTCAGGCTGTACACGAAGATTAAAGTCTTATCACCAGCTTGAAAGAAAATACCAAGCGTGGCAGGTTCTTGTTTCCCTCACCAGGTATCCTCAGGCTGCTCTGCGACAGCACAGTCCCAACTCTGCTGTTTTCCCACGTCCTCACAGCTTCCAGCCGTCTTTAAATAATTCCTAAGTAAGGCCAAGCAATGGCACAGGGGTCCTCTGATGAATTAAGAGGAAGGAGGCAGCTCCTGTTTGTCTCTGAGCCTCTTTACCTGTCCCTGGTACTGGATTCTGAGATGCCTCTCCCTCACAGCAGGGCTGGTGCAGGGATCTCTGCTCCAGTGGGGACAAAATCCATCTCTACTGACACCACAGGGCCGCCCACAGATCCCTCCCGCTCTTGAAAGAGGCAGGAAAAACGCTTATTTCTTGCTTAGCACAAGGGTTGTAGCTTTTTGCCACCTACTGACACGTTGTGGAAACAGCGAATTCCTGCAGGAAGGCTCAGTCCTGCCCTGGCTCTGGCTGAGGGACACGAAAATAAAACCAGGAGTGAACGGGGCACTTGGAGCACTGTCAGGAGAGCAGCATTAATCCCACAGAATCTTGTAACATCCTGAGTTGGAAGGGACTCACAAGCGTCATCACACCCAACTGCTGGCCCTGCACAGACACCCCAACAATCCCACCTTGTCCCTGGGAGCATTGTCCAAACACTCCTGGGGCTCTTGGGGCTGTGCCCATTCCCTGGGGAGCCTGGGCAGTGCCCAGCACCCTCTGGAGGAAGAACTTTGTACCCAATATCCAACCTAACCCCCCACTGACACAGCTACAACTCCTTAGACTCAATATTTGATTGGTCCTGGCTGTAATTCCCTCTTTGTCTCAGCCTTTGAGCACCTCGTTTCATCATTCCAGAGAAGAGGAGCATGTGAGAAATCATTCTTCCTGCTGGGAAAACCAAGCCTTGCTTTCTCCCCCTTCTATCTTGCCTCAGTTCATCTATTTTTTTCCCCTTTCTCTCCCCCTAAATTCCCTGCCTGAGTTGGATGGGGCTTGGAGCAACTTGGTTGAGTGGGAGGGGGTTGGAATTAAAGATGATCTTTAAGGTCCCTTCCAACCCAAACCATTCTGGGATTCTGTGACATGAGCCTTTAGAATGTTTCCCCAGAGGAGATACCTGTGTCAGCCCTGGGGATCTGTAAATCTGGGGGGAAATCCTCCATCTGCCCAGAGCTTCTCC
Organism: Illadopsis cleaveri; assembly: GCA_013399915.1. NCBI lineage: Eukaryota > Metazoa > Chordata > Aves > Passeriformes > Timaliidae > Illadopsis > Illadopsis cleaveri. The sequence continues at coordinate 59,213 of VXBB01002168.1, read as the reverse complement.
CACCCTTTGCTCCATGCATTTTGTTCACTCCCATCAACGTTGACACTCCTCCTCAGGGATGGGGCAGAGCAAACCCTGCTCTGTGTTGCTGATCCAGCCCCAAATTTCCCTGTTCCTCCTGACACACAGCTGATGCCCACCCAGGCATTAACTGCTGGTCCATGCAGCCATGATTTAACACCCAAAATGGTTCATTTTACTCTATTAAAATGTTAAATAACCACAGTTTCACCAGAAAACAGGGACAAAAAGGAGCAGTTTTGCAGTCACCCCTTGCAGACACTCACTTCTAATTAAATACTGAGGACCAAGCAGTTGTCTCTCACTGGTGGCCACTTGATCCCAATTCCAAACAGCACCCAAAACAACCAGCACTTCCACAAATTCAGGCTGAGCTTAAAAACCAGGCATTACTTCTACTTAGCACACAAACCACCTCCTTCATTTTAGCCAAGCTGACCTAAAAATACAGCTTTTTGCCACACAAAGATGCCTTTGAGAGTTGCTGGAGCTGATTTCTTTTTTTTTTTCCTTTCCAGTTTTCTTCTTAGGAAAAAGCTTCTGAAGCTTCATTTGGCTACATTGCACTACACAGGGACTGTGAGGCCATTGCTGCTGCCCTGGGATGGGGATTGATTAAATAAGACACTTAATTTTCTGCAAAAAGTGTCTGTAGGTCTTTGCAAAATGTATTTTAGGAATTCTGCTTTTCCCTGAGAATCTCACACACTTTAAAAAAAAAATAAACAGAAAGCCATCGAGATTAAGAGCAGGGTTTTGATTTGGGATTTTTCTCTGGTTTCCATTTATTGAAATCCCACTTTTCAGCCACAACAAGTTATTGCTGCTATTTTTTGTCAAGATGATTTGTAACAATGATCTGGCAAGACATTACTAAAAGTAATCACAAAAATGTGCCAGAAACGTGGCAGAAAATCCCAGGCTAAAACTAGAGCAGGATAAAAGGAGAAAAAAAAAAAAAAAGGGGGGGGAAGACGTTTTCTCTGCAGCAACCTTTGCTTTCAACTTTCATTTCAATTTATCCTAATATTCTCCTGATGAACTTCCCGTAGTGCAACTTGAGGTGATTTCCTCTTGTCTTGTCACTTGTTGCTGGGAGAAGAAACCATCCCCAGCCTGACTGAGCCTCATTTATATCCAGTGGTGGCTTCAGGCATAAACAAAATTATCCATCTCCTACAGAAAGAGTGTGGTGGGGAGTGTGGTCCTGGTTCTGCTGGTGCTGGAGTCTTGGACAGCCAGATGGGACAAAAATCAGGGTATATGGGGCTGGAGTCAGTGCCAGCTTTTGCCTCAGCAGCTGATGGTCACTGTTCTGACTTATTTTCCCAGCTCTGCCCTGTTTTCTTCCTTTCCCCCACTACATGGCAAGAGCCCCTGTCTGAGATCCCAATCTTTGGTGTTTAAAACTTGAAGTTTTCCTCCCTCTCAGCAAACTGACAGAAAAAAATCTGGGAGTGAGTCTACAGCTGGGCTAAAGCCCCTTCCAGAACCTAAAGGGGCCCCAAGAAGAGTGAGAGGGGAACTTTTGACAAGGATCTGGAGGGACAGGGCAAGGGGAAATGGCTTTAAATTGACATAGGGCAGGTTTAGATGGGATATTAAGAAGAAATTCTTCTCTGTGAGGGTGGTGAGGCCCTGGCACAGGCTGCCCAGAGAAGCTGTGGCTGCCCCATCCCTGGAATCCTCTCCTACCATGGGAACACAGATATTAAGCTGCACATAGTACAAGGTTAGCCCTATTTTTTTCCTCTTTGGATGCAATGCACTGATGAGTGTTCTGATCCAGGTGTTTAAATTACAGGAGTCCTGTCTTCATCTGCGTAAGAAGGAAAAAAATAATTACAAAACACTAAAAAGTTTTTAAAAACCCCAACAAAAATACAGAGAAATATCTGAGTTGGAATTAGGCAGCTGCAGAGAGGGAAAAAGGCTTTTTTTTCCCCTCAGCAAGAGAAGTCATGTAAGTGGTTACGCTGTGGAAATAGTTAAAATGAGTGAGTCCTTACCTCTTCATTTCCCAGCTTCTGAGTACTTGGATTCTGTACCTGATGTTCTAGTTAAGCACAATGAGAGCAAGCTTTGTGCTCATACCAGGAATTGGAGAGGGGCACTGAGATCTGCAGCAGGGAGTGAATCTGTGAGAAGAAAAAACTGCACAGAAAATCTCTGCCCTTAGCCCAGATGTGTCCAGCTTCAGGAAAGTAACACCTGCCTGAGGCCACCCTTCCTATTTGTTGTACAGAGTGAAGTCACTGGAGCCCCTCTGCTCTGGAGCCAGGCTGGGAGAGCTGGGGGTGTTCACCTGGAGAAGAGAAGGCTCCAGGGACAGCTCAGAGCCCCTGGCAGGGCCTAAAGGGGCTCCAGGAGAGCTGGAGAGGGACTGGGGACAAGGGATGGAGGGACAGGACACAGGGAATGGCTTCCCACTGCCAGAGGGTGGGGATAGATGGGATATTGGGAAGGAATTGTTCCCTATGAGGGTGATGAGGCCCTGGCACAGGGTGTCCAGAGCAGCTGTGGCTATCCCTGGATCCCTGGAATTGTTCCAGGCCAGGTTGGATGGGGCTTGGAGCAACCTGGGATAGTGGAAGGTGTCCCCATGGCAGAGGTTTGGGATGAGATGATCTTTAATGTGCCTTCCAACCCAAACAATCCTGTGATCCTTTGCCTTTGGGGCTCAAAGGAATGATGGTCACTAAGGGCTGCTTTTAAAAGTGTGGCTCTTCTGACATGAAGGTTTCAGAAAATCTGTGAGGGCACCATAAAACTTGGCTCAACATCCCAAAGCACTTCCCATCAGACAGCTTCTGTCAGGAGAGAAATAATGAAATGCTTTTAGGGCAGCGTTTTCCCTCAAGTCACCTCCCTTCGGTGTCAGATTTTGGCAGCCATGTGCAGATTCCCCCGATGGACCACAGCGATGAGTCAGGTGTAAAATGGAGCCTTTTCCTCGGGGCTGCCTGTCCTGCAGGGCAGCCTGCAGCCACCCCCGGCTCCCAGCCCCGTGGCTATCGTCTTCCATCCCTTCCCTAATGGCCTGCTTTGATGTCCAGGTGTAACAGGATTCAGCGGTGCTGATTTCACTGATTAACACGCAAATCACGCCCGGAGGCTGGATGCTTCCTGCAATTAATCATCAGCTTGGCACGTTTCAAAGAGCCCAAGAAAGATGATTTAAAAGAAAAAAAAAATAAAATACGACAAAGAAAGGCCTCAAAACCAAAGCAAACAACCGCCCCCAAACATGTGAACAACATCAGCTCAGGTTTTCAGCACAGAAAGCACCACCACCTTCCCGCTGCCAGGAGAAGGAAGGAGTTACTTTGGTGACCCAATAAATGCACACGAAGCCCCTGACCTTGAGGAAATGTCCCTGCTTTTAGAGGACAGGCAGTAACCCAACACCTGGAGAAGCAGCACATTCCCCACACAATTAAAACCCGTTAACATGAAACCCAGCCTTTCATCCCGGAGAGAGATCTGGGGTTAAATGTGCTGGGAGATGGGGGGAGCAGAGCCTGGTTTGAGAGAACAGCCTGGAGTTTCTTCCATCCCCTGGGGTGACGTTATCAGCCCTGACCAGGTCCCTAACTTGCCACACCTTGTGTTGCAGTGAAACTTCTCCCAAAGGTTTATGGATTGCAGCCTCTTGGTCCTATAGAGCCAGTGCATCTCTCCCCAGAGTGCTTTGTCAGACAAGTGGGCTGGGGCTCAATTTCAGGATGAAGCTGATGAGGCAAAGCTGTGGCCATGGTGAAGGCTCTGAGGGATCCCTGAACATCCATCTCCCTCATGTCCTTCAGAGTGGACATAGGTGGCTCAGAGGGATGCAGCCCACACCTCCGGCCTCCAGAGAAAAGGATTTTGCACAAATTTTCATTGTTTGTTCTCCTCTCAGTGCCTGGCCAGAAGCAGACAATAACCCCAAAAGGACATAGAAAGCTTAACTGGAAGAAAACAATGGAGTTTCCAAATGGAAAAGTAGGATTTATCATTTCAGGTTTCCCAGGTAAAGCTTAAGTTTGTTTACCAAGATGGATTTGGCAGATGTGATTAATTCCCTGCTCTTAAACATGAAAACATTTATCTGCCTGCTTACACCATCCCAGTGGAGGCTCAGCTCTCTGCTAAGCACTCCTGGACAAGGAGAAGATCCTTCCCTGGCCACATGCATGTCAGGGGTGTGGTGGACACAAGTCGGGAGCAGCTTCTGGAGGAGTCCCTCTGCTTCCCTGGTCCTCTGGGAGAGCCCTCACTGCCACACCAGCCTGGAGGGAGAAAAATTAATCAGAGGGGGCTGGAAAGGCAGAGGTTGAAGGGCAGGTGATTGTGCTCCTGGGGGAGATGGACACAAGAGCAGGGTTCAGTCTGGGTTATTTTATAACTGAGTTGGAAGCTGCTCCATGGGGGAACACACAGGGAGGGTGGCCAGTGCTGCCAGTGTTCAGCTGGGAGCTGGAAGAGGTCACTTATGGTGGCTGAGCTGCTCTCACAGCCAAAATACCAGGGTCCTCCTCTCCCTGTCCTTGTTCCCAGCTTTTCTTCTGCTCCTGAGCCTTTCTGGGTGCTGGCTCAGTGTATCACCCTGGCAGAAATAAAGCACCAGGTGTATGTTTTTGCTGAGGGACACAATCTTCTCAGTGGAGGGCACACACCTGGCTGCAGACAGGGCTGCTCTTCCACTCTGTTTCTGTCTTTCTGTAGGCTCTGGTAGCCCATTCTGCACCAGGAGTTCATTTTTTTTATCACCTCTCAAGCTGTTCAGGTGTCCCCCGGCCACACAGAACTCCTCAGCTGAATGAGGTGCTGCCCTTTCAGAGAAGACCCTCCTGAGCCCTCTGCAAGCAGCATCACGTTGTCATGCTTTGCAGTCCCAAATTATCTGTGAAATCCCCCTCCCAGCCCCTCAGAGTGCCCATCTCCATGCCTGCAGGAGGCACTGGGGACAATTCACCAGCTCCACACCTCTGATTTCCCATCCCTGGCACTTTCCTCTCCTCCTATCCTTCCCAAGGCCTTACTCCTTTTCTCCACACCTGTGTTACCCCACCCTATTTGAGGAACTTACTATCAAGGAAGAATCTGTTTCACCAGGCTTGGTTTGCCCCAAGTGTGTAAAACACATAAAAATATGTGTAAAGCAGATAAAAATGGGAGTTCTGTGCCCTCTGCCCAGTGGCACTGCTTCATTCATCAGCACAGCCTTGCCTCCCTTCTTCCACATCCCCCATATTTCCTATTAAAAACCAAGTGGGGAGATTAAACCTGTGCATCTCAACCTTCTCTTGCCTCATTTCTATGTAAAGCTCTTATTCGCAAGCCTGAGCTGCTGCTGCTGCTGCAGATTATTCACCTAACACAGACGAGTGGGATCGTCCAGGCAGTGGTGGAGCAGCTCCCAGCAGAATCCAGATGCGATGCAGATACTCCAGATCTTCAGGAAGCAGCCTGGTAATACTTGTTGAACCACATAAAGAGCACTGTGGGGCACAGCTGTAGGAGCCAGAGGACTGGTAAAAGCAGCTGGAAGCATTACAAGACCTTTCAGAAGGAGAAAAGTCTTGCTGTAAATTTTGACTTCCAAAAGTGCCCAGGTGGTCACATGGAGTGAAAAGTGGCTGCTCTGGATGAAACGTTTCTCCTGAAAAGACAAATCCTTTGTATTGAGGCTGTATCTTGAGATTTTTGAGTGAATACCATGTATTCAGGCAGCAGTGTGGAGTATTATGTTCTCCATTCCCCCAGCACTGCCAAGGCCACCACTAACCCATGTCCCCAAGTGCCACATCCACGTGGCTTTTAAATCCCTCCAGGGATGGGGACTCCATCACTTCCCTGGGCTTGAGAATCTTTTCAGTAAAGAGCTTCTCACCTGTATCCAATCCAAACCTCCCCTGGCACACCTTGGGGCCGTTTCCTCTTGTCCTGTCCCTTGTGACCTGAGAGATGAGACCAGGAGGAGTCAAAGCCCCCAGCCATGTATCCACATGTTCACAGCCACCCCCATCAATACCTTCACTTGTCTGCAGGCAAAGGGGTGAAATTCTGGCTGGTAAACAAGCAGAAATGTGGGAAATGTCCAGGATACACGGGGGTATGACTGTGGCTGTAGTTTCATGGCCAGGGGGTCGTTCTGCTCTCACTGCTGGAGAAGGGGAACGGTGTCCCAAGAGAGGGTGACAACCAGGATGGGCAGCAGGGATTTAAAAGTGCCAGTTTAAGTTATTGCCTCGTTCCAGAGAGGTTTAAGTGAGCTGCCCCAGCTGAGACAGCTTCTGGTGTAGCTGCTGTTTCAGGAGGTGGTTTGCTTTATTACTGTTTTGTCAGCTGTAACCTACTGTGGTTCACCATTTCCCCCTCAAGTCCTAATTTTAAGGAAAAATTCAGTTTCTGTTTGGTGAAGCGAGGTGGTCTAAGCCTCAAGCCTCATCTGAGTCACAGGAGTCAGAGGCCCTGTCCTGTGTCAGGACCAGCTTTAAGGTTTAATCCCTGTGGCTGCAGAAAGTCCCCAGCAAAAACTGCTTTGGCTCAAGTCCACAAAATTGGGCTCCTGCAACAACCAAGTGCTGACAAATGGTAACTCCCAAACCAAATCCCTGCTTTGCCCTTTTTTGTGCTTTTCCTCTGCCATGTGATCCAGTGTTTTAAGCAGGATAATGCTTGTTCAGGCCATTCTTGTTTGCATAGAGGGAAGAAAAGCGTGGAGGATGAGCAGATTTCCTAAGGACACCCCTCCAGCTCATCCCAAGCCTCCCATCTCTACAAGGTTTGGACAATCCATGTACTCCAAGGCATGATGACAGCACTTGCCTCTGAAGAAGCAGCAGTTCTGATTTCCAGAATTCATGAATCCAAAGGATTCCAGCAAACCCAGCCTCTCCCACCTCAGTTTCCCCTCTTTCCTCCCTCTGAGGGCTGCAGCTCCTCCCCAGCCTGACCTGAGCCACTGTGCCCGATGCTGACGGACAATGCATCCAGTGCACACTGACAGAAAGGAGTTTTGGGGCTGGATACAACCAAAAGAAACCCCAGAAAATTATCTTTGCATTTCAAGGAGCAGAAATTTGCAGCTTAAAGGAATCTAAATCCCCCGGGAAACTATTTACCAAGGAAAACTTACCCACAGTAATCTGTCCTTGGAGTGTTAGAACAGCTTGAAACTCAAGGTTTGCAGAGCTCAAGCAGGACGGGAAGAGGGATGAAGCTGGCAAAAGATCATTAAGACGATATTTTAAAAATGTTTTTCCGGAATTTGATTTTTATTTCCATGCTTGGGTTAAGCTCTTCAGCTGGTGAGGAAAAAACAGAAGTCACTGGCAGGATCTGTGAGAAAAAAAGGGCTCTTTCTGTAGGTTCAAAATGTTCCTGGGATTTTGAGGCTGAAAGTTTTCTGAGAGCACTTCTTCCAAAGGACTTTCCAAGAACACACAGTAAACGGCAAAACAATCTCACAGAGAACTACAAAATTCCTGTTGGAGAGATAGAAGAGTTATTTCCACACGGACAGAGCCAGAACACTGAAGTCTGACATTTCAATAAATGCATTTTTGGCCTATTTTGACACAGTACGAAGGACTGAGAATACTGAGATTATAGAGCCCAATGCAAGGCAGCACCCCTGTAAATGTCTGCTCCATATTACATTTGTCAGTTTATAAATGGAGCCATTGGAGTAATCTCTGCTTCACTGACAGCTCTCAGATCGCCAGATTTTCAATTTCCCTTCAATAAAACAAACAAAAAAACCCCCAAACCCCAAGGAGAACACTTTTGCTTTTTAATCATATCCAAGCCTGCTTCCTGTAATGAAGAACTACTTTTCCAGTCCCAAGAGAACAGTTCTTTGAATGTCACTTTCAGCTAGTGAGATAAAAATCTCTGCTATTTGCAGGAAAAGGCTCCGACTGCCATTTGTGGCTTGAGCCACTTCCCAATTTATTTACTTTCTGGGGCTGTTTACATTTTCAGGCAGCCCAGCTCACTCATCCCTAACAAGCTCAGTTTATTGCTGCAAGAAACGCAGCCCTGTGCCAGCCACAGGAGAGACTTCAGACCTAAAGACACCAAAAGGCTTTTGGATCAAGTCACCTGAGTAAAAAAANATATAAGTAATAACTTCAGCTTGCATAAATCTTTCTTACTTTAGCAAAGCTGCTCGGTCACCTACTTTTTCAACCTTCTTCTTAACTGGTATTTTACAAACAAACAAACAAAAAAAGGAGCAGCAGGTGGCATCTTGTTACAGACAAAAAGTAGGAACCAGTTATTATTAAGCTCCTGTATTCAATCTTTAGCCACTACCTCCTCTTTGTCACCTTCTTTCAGTCTTCAGCACCTGGAGAGAAGCATTCACTTCAGCAGAAAGTAATTTTCCTGTCTTGCTTTTGCTTTTTTTTTTTTTTTTAATGCCCCAAATCAAGGCAATAGCTGGTGCAGAAAACAGGAAAAACAACTCTCAGAAAAGTTAAGGACGTTTTTTGCTGATGCTCTCAGGGTTCAGTTTTGATTGTGATAATTTCCTAAATCCAGGATGGAACTTGTGGTGGATGCAGAGCTGGAATTTAAATCTGTGTCTCCCACCTGGAGGTTACAAATTCCAGTCACCTGCAAGGGCTGAAGAGTTGGAGAATCATTATTATTATTATCATTATTGTTATTCTAATAACNTTCCCATTTTCTGGTGAATTCTATCACTGACCAGCAGCAGGAGCCACGGATGGTTCAAGCCCTTCATTAGGGCTGAACCTGAAACTGCTTTTCATTCCTGGAGAGCTGCAGGACTCCCAGATTGGCATGGAGAGGGGAGATGAGGGAGAAGGACATCCTTAATTCGTCTGAAGAGCAGCTGGTTTTCTTCTTTACATAATTATCTCCTCCAGCAAAGCCTCCTGCTCGGAGTCAATGGGGTTGGAGCACACTTAGCCCAATTCAGGAGTGACACATCAACGCCTTCCATCAAATGCATCCAACTCTGAGAGCTCCTTTGTTTGTTCTTGCTAATATTAAAGACTAATTTTGATTTAGACTAAGAGCCTTTCCCATCCCTCCGGAGGGAGCCGTGGCAACACGAGAGTATTCAATTAACTGTGTGCTCTAAATTACTCATGGAAAGGAGTGTGTTCACGTGGACAGGGCAGAGATTTTCAGGGTACTGTCTGCAAGGGAAATGCATGGCTAATATAAAATATAAAANTTGTTATTCTAATAACAACAGAATCATGGAATGATTTGGGTGGAAGGCATCATCTCTTTCCAACCCTCTGCCATGGGCAGGGACACCTCCCACTATCCCAGGCTGCTCCAAGCTTCATCCAACCTGGCCTGGAACAATTCCAGGGATCCAGGGGCAGCCACATCTGCTGTGGGCAACCTGTGCCACCCTCAGAGTCAGGAATTTCTTCCTCATCTCCAGTCTAAATCCACCCTCTGTCAGTTTGAAGCCATTCCCCTTGTCCTGTCACTCCATGCCCTTGTAAAAAAGTTCCTCTTTAGGTACTGGAAGCTGTAAGGAATCATAAAAGGAACTGGAAGGAGAAAAGCCTTGGAGCTCCTGGCAGATGAGCAGCAGTCCCTGGCAGGTTGGTTACAGCCCTCAGTCACCTGCACACCACACACAGGCACAACTGCTGGCAAATTCCCAGAGTTTTAGGAGCCTGGATACAATGGGTGAGGGAATAAAGCTCGAAGTACATGAAAAGTACTTTGAGAGGATTTTAAAAGTACATTTTTTCAAAGTACATACAGGACTCCTCTGTATGCTTTAAAGAGAGTCCTCAGCATTGCAAGGGCTGCAAGCAGTTCTCAATCCTTGCTTATTTGCAACCAAAATAATAAACTCCCCTCCTTACCTCCCAGGAAAATCCAGAGTGTCTGTGTTAGTCATGACTTAACACCCACAAAAAAGGACCCATTTCAGTTCAGCTATGACACTGTTCAGATTAATGATGTTCAGGATGCTGCCAACACAGGCATGACAATTTTTAAATCAAGTTATGACAGACAGTTTTCTCTTGTAAAACTTTTCCCACCATTTCTCTGTCAGAAAATCCCAGAATGGTTTGGGTTGGAAGTGACCTTCAGGACCACCCCCTACGAGGGGTAGGGGCACCTTCCACTGGCCCAGGATGCTCCAAGCCCCATCCAGCCTGGCCTTGAGCAAATGTGTATTTGTATTTTTGCAGACAAAGCAAAACAACCATTAGAACATTCCCGTTGAAAAGGAAATAGATAAACAACGTAACCATTTATTTGACTGCATTGTATTTAGACAACTTGTACATTTCGTAACCCCACTGGTTTTGTTCTCATCAAAAAGGATAAAGGGACAGAAGAATATAATCCACTCAAAACAGCAGTCCAGTATTTTGAGATACACTTGCTATTTTCATAGATGCCCACCTGATACCTGAACTCCAACATAGGTTGTAATGTTTATACAAGACCTGAAGTTTTTTCAACACAGCACTGAGTTGTAGCAATGTCTTGCAGTGCCCTGAAAAATAGTTTGTGACATACTTTGCAACACCAATCTGATGATGCCTTGAAGGTGATGAACCTGATCATTTCTTAAAGAAACAACATAATGAATGCAAACATCCAGACCGACATGTCAGCCAGTAGCAACATTTGGGCAAATTTAAATATAAAAGCAATCAACCCTTTAGTTAGATTTGTCAATGCAAAAAGGCGAGGGGGAGAGAACTGTGTTTAGCAACAGACAGGAGAAAGAACCAACTTTTCCTTGCTGGATTCCTTTTGAAAACCTATGCAAATTCAAGGCTTCCCACTTGATTTCCTAATCCCAAGCAGTACAGAGAACAAATCTGTTTTGATAGGACCCAACACATGCAGCTTCAGTGTCTCCTGCAGTGAAGTCTGTGACACAGCAGCTATGGCACAACCTTTCAGGCCATGTGTTCTTTGAGAAACAAACAAAAAAAGAGACCTGCATCCATTTTGCTCAGTATTTTCAACATGGGCATGGCAGCAACTTCTTACAATAACCAACCAGAATGGTATTTGAAGTTTGTTCCAGAGGGATGTTTTTGGCAGTGAGGAGGGATTTCAGCTCACTTCCAAGTCGGCTTTTGAATCTGAAGACACCCACGGCTTAAATATTAACCAATAGAAAACTTGCCTGTCTGGCTTTGCAGATTGAAACCTCAGCAAGACACACAAGGCAGCCCAGTTCACAATTCCTGATTCAAGCCCAACAGCTGCTTGCAAGGTCTGAAACCTCCCTGATCCAGCTCCAGAGCAATCCCTACGTCCTGGACCACAGCTGAGGGAAACCTGAACAGACTGGCTACCAACACTGGAGTCTTAACACTGAGCAAAACTGCTGAAAAGCCATTCAGAACAACTGGCACCCTTGAGGGAGCAGGGTAACAAAAGGTTTTATCGTGTCACAAGGCAGCAGTGGCTACACACAGGCTTTAGGCTGAGCTCCAGCACGGGTGTAACAGACCCCACTTACAACACTTTGTCTTGGGCACCCTTTTAAAGATGAGTTTTCTTTACTGAGGGGAACAGACCCCCTGGACAGCACAGACGGTGTCTCTGCAAGCAGAAAACTCAGCAGGGCCAATATCCATTAAAAATCTTTATTTTCAAATACAACTCATGATTTGTACATGGTAAGAAACGTCCATCACCATGTGCCATTGGTCTGTGCAAAAGGCGGCTTTGCTCAAATCCAGTTTTCCTGCACAGGGCTCTCTTCCAAATGATACTGGAGGTAGGGGTTTTGTTGGTTTCGTTTTTAGTGTACAGTAATTAGCAAAAATGAAAACAAACAAACAAAAAAAAACCCCAAACCAACCCCACGACTCAAACCAAACCCTAAAAAGAAAAAAAAAAAAAGTAGTAAGGCAAATCTGGAGAATTCGCTCAATTCCATGAGAGTGGATTCACTGAGAGTTCATCCTTTTGATCCCTGAAAGGACCATTCACCTCAGAGCTGGACTTGATCCTGCTGGGTCCCTTCCAACTCTGAATATTCTGAGATCTCTGATTACACAGGTGCTTCCATAAGTCACCTAATACCTTTATTTTTGTCTTTCAAAATAAAATTAAAAAAAAACAAAACAAAACAACAAAACAAACCCAAAAAAACCAACCCAACTGATTCATAGACCTGGGCTATGGAATCACACAGAACAAGAAAGCCTTGACACTGTCATTACTGAAAAAATTGATAGGTATTGGTAAAACCTATGTAAGCCCAAATAAAGAAAGGGAAAAAAATAGAGAAAAATAGAGCAAGAGTGAATGCAAGAAAGAGAGACAAAATTCCTTCCCCGCTGCTTTGATTTTAGAGGGGAAAAAAAAAATCCCCCAATAATTTAGCTCATGTAAGTTGAGAAAATGAGAGCAGCTAAAAATGAATACGATACACCTTGAAATTTATTTCCAAGACCAAGAACCAAAGATTGAAGCATTTTAGAACACTGAAGCAAAGCAATCTGAATCTGAAAAAAAAAAATAATTGTTCCAACTATCTTAAAATAGCTGTTTCTCAGAGCTTCTAGCAATAATTTTGATTAAATAAAAATCATACCAATTTACATTAATTTTCTGTATCTTCTTTTAAAAGAAGTCCCTCACTCTTTTAATGAAAAAAGTGCATCCAAACCCAGCAGAGATTCACTGGTGCCACCAGGTTCTTTTAGCAGCTACTCAAGGTTTTCAAAATAGCTTACACTTCTTGCTATAAGAAGGGCCTTCCAAACCCTTGTTTGGGAGAAGTATCCGAATTATAAAAATCTGAAATAATTTATTATCAAATCCGGAATTTAAATAAAAGCAGGTTTGTTTTTTTTTTTCCTTGCAAAGACAACTGAAGAAAGTAAAAGAATAAAAGCATGCACTCCAAACTTAGAGGTGAAGACAAATATACTTATCTATACAGGCACTGGCAGACGCAATTTAATGGTTACTCGTTGTAACACACACCCCACCCTACAATACATTTTTTCATTCACTAATCACTGAGGTACCAATATTTAAGAATGGAAAAATTCAATATTGAAAAATAAAACCTAAAATTGAAGCCTTTTTTTCTTTTTCTTCTTCTTCTTCTTCTTCTTCCCCAGAAAACTATGGCAATTTTTGTATGAAATGTTAGTATACTTATAGAATTTTACAATCTACATTGGCTTTATTTTGAATTTTCGGGAACCAAAAAGCTGCGTTCCCACCCAGGTTTTCTCTGATAAAACGTTCACTGTGTGGATGTCCTAAAAGAGTCAGCAGACTTGCAAATGAATGAACATATCTTGGCTATCACCTGGCACATCTGGCTGGTACCAAAAGGACTCGGAGTCTGAGACAATCGGCTTTAATTCGGAACAAATGCGCCATGCCAAAGTGCAACGAATGTGTGCGACACTCAATGGGACACTGACAGGTTTAAGAGCTGCATGGAAAGTACTAAAGTCCACCTTGCAAAGCAATTTGGGACAAATTGCATTGCATGCAAAGGACAACTCTGCGCTGCTGGGACGTCGCTTGCTCGCTGGGATGGGGTCTCCTAACGCAGCCACAGTTTCAGACGCAGTGCATCCACTCCATTTAAATAGTATCTGAACAGCCTCTTGTCTCGCACAAAACCAAGGTTTTCATAAAGTTTCAAAGCAGACTTATTTGTGATTTCTGTTTCCAATACGACCTTTAAGGGAGAAAAGAAATAAAAAGAAAGAAAGAAAAGTGTCTTGCGTTAGTTGCCAGTTACAAGTACCTGACTGCTGAACCAATTCCAAAGGTTTCATTTAAAGGTACATTTGTTAGCAGTGAATGGAATTCATTTCTTCTTATCTTTACTTAATTAAGCAACATTTCCACATTAAGCATCCATTCCCACATTAAAAAAAAAAAATCAACCAGCAGTTCATTCACAACTGTAATTGTAAACAACATTCAAAATACTAGATCTTGGCTATAAACAGTATTTCAGTTCACCACCTCTTAACGAGGGTAAAAACCACAGCAACAAACAAATCCCAGTCTCTGTCTCCCAACATCCTCCCCCAAAACCCAAGCTACCAAACAGGTTAGGGTCTAAAACATACTTTGAATGAGTAACTGAACTTCTGCATGTCACAAACACTTGGCACATGAGGATTTACTTAATGATTTAATATCTTTGACCCCTGATCCCTTTGAGTTAGATGTAGAGACAAGGTTTGAACTGACACCAGCTGTCAGACACAATATTTGCAGTGAATATTTGTGCTCAACACAAGAATCACAGAGTGGTCTGGGTTGGAAGGCAGGTGCCTTCAAGATCATCCAGTTCCAACCCCCTGTCATGGGCAGGGACACCTTCCACTATCCCAGGTTGCTCCAAGCCTGATCCAACTTGGGTACCAACAAATACCCTAAACTCAAATCACAGTGCACACCAGAACAATAAGCCTAGTTTTCCATATTTTTTTCCCTGATGTTGGTAAGATCTCAGTTGCAGAAAGACCTGTCAAGAAATAACTCAGACCAAACCCAAGTCCAAGAGTAGCCCAAATTAAGACTCAAAATTGTCTCAGAATTCTCAAGCACAGACAAAAAACTACGCTGGCTTTAGCAAGACATTAACCACAAAACTTCAGAATTTTTCAGAATTGCTTCTCTCGCTTTTGTCCACATGCACTGAACAGAGCTCTGCCTAACTGACAAGCCCTGCACCCCCTTCACGTAAAAAAAAAAAAAGAATTCTGCCTCTTTACTGGTGTCCAACTCAGTTATTGAAGGTTCTGCTATTAAAAGAGATCCTGGTTGCACAAGAACACGGGTGAACTAACAAGGACTGGGCTCCATACACCCCCTGACAGTTGAACATCCACATATGAGACAGGAGCTGATGGTCACTGTAGAAAGACCACAGAATGAAAATACAGGACCAAAATTTAACCTGGATTTGTAGAGCAGTTAAAGTCCATCTACTTCATGGTTTCTGTGCTCTCCCTGCCTTCAGGCACACATTCCCATTCCCTCTCCCCTTGGCCTCTCCTGCCAGCTCTCAAGGCTGGTTCCTGAGCTACTTCCAAAGCTACCAGACAGAAAATCTTTCCTTTTTCTCTCCATGGGATTTGTTTTCTGCAGTCTGAGGAGGGGCTAGGCCAGTATGAAAGGGGGAGGCAGCCACTGGTTAGAGTGGCCTGAAACTTCAGTCAAATATATTGAAATATCAAATTAATTGGATTTTAAAATCTCATTGGAGGTGACCAGGTAACCACTGGCTGCCACATTCCAATGGGCAATTCCACCTGTGTTTCTCAGTGTAGGGACGTTGAAAGAACAATAAAGTTGGGGATAACAATCCAACAAAAATATAAGACTCGGAAATAGCTTTACAAAAAGGAACTAAATTAATCATCAGAGTTCTTAAATTACAGCAGGGCAGTGTTGTAGCTGCACACTTAAGACAACCTAATTCAATTCTCTGTTTTGTGACAAGAATGAGAGATTGAATTTCTCTAGTTGGCATCTCCCAGAACATTACTAGCATTACTAGCAAGTCCTGTGAGCTGATGTAGTACTCCTAATATCCTTCATCCATTAAAATGGGTAACTATTCATCTGTACCAAGCATGGGAGCACCATCATTTTGCTGGAGAGGACTATTTTCTACGCATTGTACAACTCCTTAATTCCAATTTAAACAAAACATTGAAGCCAAAGAAGGAATCTGACCTGTGTAAATCCACTGTGCAGAGGATTATTTATTTGAACTCTCAGCTACCAGGGGCATTCACTCTCTCAAAGGTTCAGTAACCTGGCAGAGTGATGTAACAACTCTCTATCCAACTGCAAGCTCCAACACCTGGCAATGCTAAAACACTTCCAGCACTGCAGGTGATTGAGCTGAAGGGAGTGGTTAAATGTTGAAATACAGGTTTGTTGGAATCCCACTACCTGAGAGAATGCTCATCTTGAAAGCAAATGCAACAGATTTGCTCTGGTATTTCTAAGGAAGTCTCAGCACAATGAAAAGTAATTCCCTGATCTCAACATACTGCAGCTGAAGACATGTTTCTGTTATCTGAAAAGGAAACATAGGTGTATTTTATTCAGATTTCATTAGCTTCCTCTGGTGAAGAATGCATCCTTTCCTGTGTGAGACTTTCATTCAAGCTCCAAACCTTCAATTGTTACATTTATTTCTGCTCTTGTGGGTCAATTTTGTTGCACACATATGCCTGTTAAAATCCTCCGATAACACTGTAACACCCCGCCAAGGGCAGCAAAGCTCTGATTGGATTTAACAGCGTTTTCTGCTCTAGTTGCAACTTTCTGAAGGTTGTGACATTGTCTTTTATCTTAAATTTCATAAACCTAATGTTTTAGCTCGATCTAATATTAACTGGGTTTAGAAGCAAGAAGATTTCTGTATTAAGAGTGGAGTGCAATGTTCCTTGTTGCTACATTTTCATACCTTGAATTTATTCCTGAACTGAAACCAACTGGAGTGGTCAGTCTTTCTTACTTTTTCAGTTCAAACTCTGAAGGATCTCAAGTTTAAAACCCAAGTCATAGAATGGATACAGCCAAATCAAATGAAGAAAGCCCTCCCAGCACTCACAGACGAGGTTGCTATTCTTCCTTTTAAGTCTGACAGATCATCAGACTCAAGTTATGAGGGCTTGTCCAGTGTCCTTAATCCCTTTAACTGCCTTACCTTTTAAAGAGAGGCACTACCTCAAAAATCTAACAGTTCATACTCTATATATATGTTTTGTAGATGAAGGAAAAACTAAAATATCAGTAATGTAATGATTTCAAATGGGATTCCATAAAAATACACGTTTTATTTTTACTAGAGTAGTGCTGAATTAAAATGACACACCTACTAGTGTGACCAAAAACCCCACTCTAAATCACCCTAAAGTTTCAATGGGAAGTCCTGTGAGAATATCTGGTGCCCTTTCAATTCTACATTTTTGCTTAAAAAAGGTTTTTGAAGTCCCCACTTACTGGAGTCATATTTTCATTAGTTACCACTTGCATGGTGCATTATTTCAGCAATATGAAGTGAATGGATTGTCAGCAGATTCCTCAGTCACTTGTTACAGATGGAAAACCTGCATATGAACAACTCCTCTCCTTTCTAATTGTAATTAAGGGATGTAACAGTTACACAGGATGGTCTTCAGCTCTAGAGTTTTGGGAAATTGCTTGCCAGCAAAAACAGTACAAAAAGCAGCCAGACACCCACCTTTCTGCAATTAGCACATGCTTTTCTATCTTAAACAGGAAGAAAAATATCTCCAAAACTTTGGGGTTGGAAGTAAAACTATTCACCTTCACCTGATTTATTTCAATAGCTCACTTTTTCTACACAACCAGCCCATAGTTATCTTAAATCACTGTGACCTACTGGAAACTCAGCCTATTACAGCTCACTACCCCAAAAATCAGAATTCATGAACATCAAATACTCGAGGAAGTCATAAAGGTAAAAAAAAAAAATATAAACCAGAGATCCCAAAGTTTTGCAATGTTGTATGCAGACACTCCAGCTGGAAGCTGCTGTCCAATGCTTTCTTCAGGCCTGAAGGTTATTTCTGGTTCAAGCACCCACCCCCAACACCAGATCACTTCCCTGGTTTCTATTCTCATGTAGGCCATGGCCAGCTCCTCCCCTGCACACAGATTCCATTCCAGTCAATTCACCTCCTCACTTACTCCCTCCACAGCTTTCCCAGGGAAACCACCCCTGTGGATGATTTTGCACCCAGCAGAAGCTGCATCTCAGGCAGGGTGCTGACCACTGTAAATCACTCATTCCCTAGGCCTGCCTTGGTTTATTCCCACTAAAACAGCCTTCAGGGGGAAAAAAAAAATGTCCTTAAACACCAGAACACTGCAGCAGGCTTTGAAATGCCACCTATCAGCTGTGATTTGTCAAGATTTTCATCTGTGGTGTTGTACAAATCCTTTGTTTTTCAGGACTCAATGCTGGTACCTCCAAAGCCAGATCTGTGATACTTTGAAAAGCAACACACAGAGTGAGGCATTTATCAGATTATATGCCACAAGTTATTAAAATTAAGTCTATTTACTGCATCTATTCCATAATTAGATTGAAGGGAAGAGTTTCCAAGCAGCCTTTGGAAATTTTTCATGACACCCACAGCTGCATATTCATGTTTTTAATCCTATCCCAAGCAAGTTTCAGAAAATAGCATTTTGTTTTTAATTGCACTCCATCTTATCTCAAAAAACAGTATCTATTTATTTTCATCAGGATTCTGATTTTAATAAAAGATGTAGAAAAATACCCTGAAAGCTGCAGGGATGATTAAACTATTTATACATCTCACACAGACAAATTATTGTGATGCACTACTTCGTGTTTCATGAGCTTTAAGCATCAATTAATCAGAAACTCATCTCCTGACAACTGTTGTTAAAGCTGGTGAGAGCCAAGAGTTGGGCAGAGCTTTTCATGGGTGCCTGGTTAGATTTTTCAGATTCTGGTCTGACTGAAAACTCAGCACTCCACCACACAGTACTAGTACTCAATATCCTTATTTTGCACCATTTGGGGTATGTGGAAGAAGCCTACTTGGTGGCAAAGGAAAAAAAAACCACATGAAAACATTGGCTGTTTGGTTGTGGATAACCTATGTGTGGAAAAGAACAACATAAATAAAAATAAGTGTGGGTGTGCCTCAGTTGATAGTGCAGAAAAATCAGTAAAATACTCTGCTTGTGTTCCATGCTCCCTAAAGGGCTCCCAGTTCAAAATTTAGTGCCAGCACAAGACTCAGCTGGTGCAAAAGCCCCCAAAAAGCAGGGAATGAGTCTGGAAGCATCATTCTACAAAAAGCAGATCCAAAACCAGCACACAATTCAAGGAGTCTGAATTGTAGTGCCTTCAAATAAAGAGAGAGAATCCAAGAAATGCCCTCTGCCCCTGGTCCAAAGCATTAATACAGCACCAGAGATGAAAATCTGTGACTAAGACTTAATGAGGCCTCACTGCAGACCTGCAACCCTTATCACAGTTATTTCATGTTCATGGAGATAAAAAGCCAGCAAAAAGGGATCTTGGATTAATATGACAGTGGTAAAGGAAAAAGACACAGAAGAGGTTATTGTTAGAGGTCACCTGTTAGACAGTCCAATCTAGAAATGAATTTACATGAGAAGTAGCACACAGACATTCAGAAATTACACAGTAATTACTGCAACTCAGAGCTTGAGTAGAAACATCCAGCCCTACTCCTGACTCTCTAATAACAGTGGGCAATTCACTTCTCTGCATCTCACTTCTGCAGCTGTGGTGTGAACACTGCAACCCTGATCTTCGAGTATTTTGCATTTTTTTAAAAACCTTGACTAGTCTAGAAATGGGTAATCAACTCAAGACCATAGGGAAAGCAATGGGGAAAACAAACAAACCTCTTCTTGATTAGTTCAGTGTAGGCAAGCAGTAAAAGAGATTAAAGGAAAGCATTTTAGAAAGTATGATAGAAGCAAGAAGCCAAAATAAAGAACTTAAAAGAATTACAGGCTGCACTGTACTGCCCAAGTACAACATAAATTAGAAGGTGAGGGGGAAGAAGACACCAGCAAGCAGAGGCATGAAGGGATCAGAGGGGAAGAATAAATCTCCCAATGAATGAAACCAGAGCACAGGCAGGGATGCTGCAAGAGGTGAAACACAACAAGTGGAAAAATAAACTGGAGTGTTGTGCCAGAAGTCGTGTGACACCAATTGTAGCTTTGCATAAGAAACTCCCCACAGGGCAGTGGGACAATTGAGGGAGCAGTGGGACAATCGAGGGAGCAGCTGAAGTGAGATAACAGAGAGATCAAAGGCTCATTAGCTGTGACACACTGAAATGACAGTGCTCACGTATCAGGAACAACTGCACCGTGCCAAGGAGCTGGAAGTTCAAGGGACAGAGAACCTGGTTAAGGAGCATGAAGGGATGCAGGGAGAGCTCCTCACAAATTAAACAAGGCACATAACAATAGAGTTGCTTTATGCATATATTTATATTAAAAAAAAAAAAAAAGCTGGAACTGTAATCTGGTAAAAGAGTAACAACTTTTAGGGCAGGGAAGTTTGCCAGTGATTCAGTCACTCTCCTTGCACGCCTGCTAAGCCACTGCAGCTCTGTTCTGTGCAGTGTCAGAACAAGGCTGATGAGAGGCTGTGATAAATCCACATTCTGCAGCAGCACAGCACACACTGTTCTGTGGCTGTGTGTACTCTGAGGGGATGGCAGGGCTGCACAGGACATGCTCATCCCACAGCTCAGCTGCACCTCAAACTGGGGCCCTTGCAGGAAACTGGGCCTGAGTTAAGGCTGAGGCAGCTTCACAAGGTATATTGCTGAATTTCAGCACTTAGGACAAATTTAGAAAGTCCATCTCCTATTTGTGACATACTTCCTTTTTAGAGTGTTTTCCCTTTTATTATAAAGGACCTTCTTACCAACTTATTTCCCACCTAAAAAAAGTCCTGTAGAAGAAAAAAACTGTGAAATGAATCCACATACAAGAGAGTGCAAACCATTCACATTATGAAAGTTTTGATTATAAAATCTTACCTCATCACAATCTCCTTCAACCATAGCATAAATAGCTTTCTTAACCAAGTTTGTACCTGAAACACAGATTTCAGTAAGTGTCAGAGTTGAAGTGCAAAAAAATAAAGCCAGTTTATATATGACTAATGTGTGCTACCTACATGAAATGACACCTGGGGAAAGCAGGGAGGAAAGAAAAACAAGGAGTTGCAGTCAAGCTGCAGTCTCAAGTTTGAACACCAAAATAATCTGTGAAGTTATCCAGAGACTCTGAGCTCAAGTGCAAGATTCTTGTAACACAAGGATATTAGAAACTGGCTGCTATGCTCAACATGGTGTTATATATAGCCTTCCAAGATGTGATTCATTCCTTTTTGTTACATTTAAAGTCAAAATCTGCTGGCATGTACTTGAAGGACATTTATCTTCCAAGGGAATTTCCTCTTTACTAAAACAAATACTTCTATTAGTAACAGAACTTATGAAACCACTGTTCTTACAACTCATTCCCATTTGGGCTTGCTAGTAACTAATAATATTCTTGAAGCCCATCCCTTCCCCTCAGTCAAGCATTAGTTTAATTTTTTAATCATTATTTGTCATCTATTTCACAACAGTTCTACAAATGTAATATCCCTACCTGTCTGTAGAATTGGGGTGAAATTGAAAGTTGATTTCAAAGTTATTAGTGGAAAAAAACTGCTGTTCAGTGAAATTGCATAAATCTCACTTCCATAAGAAGGCTATGGAAAAGGAAAAAAACCCCAAGGAATCTACAGAATGTTTTAAAATATTCTCAAAACTTGAGTCAATTAAGATTTTACAGTGAATGTTATCATAAAACTGTTCTACATTTAAAGCAGATCTTCAGATTAACAGGACCCTCTGAGAAACAGCAAGGTGGCAAATGTATGAAAAAGCCAACATATAATGCTAAAGTAAGCAAGGCTTTAAGGAGAAATCCTATGTATGTAATTCTAATTTAACAAACTGACTAAAGTGAGGGAAAAGTCTTGCAGTGATCTTCATAATAACAGCATTAGTTCTTATTTACTTCTGAATCCAAGCACCTGCAATTAAATGATGGCAGACTCCTTCATGACTCAGCTAAAAGGAAAGGAGAGACAGTGATTTCTCAGTATCCTCTTCCTCTGCTCCACTACAGAAACCAACAGTGGCTTTTGAATTGCACTGGGGAAAGAAAAAATCTGCACATGCTTGAATAGCCGTGGTAATGTGTTTTTTTGGAGGGTTTTTTTCTGGAAGAGAGCAAACACAATGATACATTCTGCAATGGATCACTGTATTTTTCGATTGCAAGTAATTTTCTGTCTTTAATCACAGAAGCATGAGCTGTTCAGTGTGGATGAGTGGTGAAGCACAGTTCTAAGCTTTGGAGCTGATGGCTACATTCAAAAATACCTTACAAAATGTAATTTCACAACAATCAGCATGAAAAAAATAAGTTCCATAAGAACAGATATTTAGATAAGCCATCTTGGCTAACTGGTGTTAGAATGAAAATCCCTTCAACAGGGCAAAACTGATTAATGAGGAAGGGCAAACTCCCTGCCAAGAGTGATTTCTTTACCACATAACTTCCCAACAAAACAGATCTCCATTTCAATCACTCAAGTAACAATACACAGCTATTTTTCTTCCCTGATTAATACAGTAATGAGCTCCATACATTCTCCCTGATGGGTAATAGCTGCATAATTTATAGGGGGAAGTCAGGAAATAAGTTCACTGTAAAAAAGGAGCCTGAACACAACATGGAAATACAGTGATGAGGGCACACAAAACCACAAAACAGTTCCCACTGTTGTTATTTGGCAGTGGTAGAGGCAGAGGTAAGGGGCTGCTACCTGCCTTCCTTTTTAGCCTTATCAGATCCCAGGTGTGAAGCTCACAGGGCATTTCAGGTTATTTTAACAAAATCAGAAAAGCCACTGGGGAGCTCGTGTGGTTGAGTAAGGCAGGGATGACACACAAAGCACCGCACCGTGAAGTTCAGTTCAGCTTAAATCTGACAGCTACAGTTATCCCAGCCAGAGGATTTAAAGAAGAAACAACAACAAAAAAGAGGCTATTCTTACCAATTCCTTTTCTTCTGTATTTGGAATCCACTGCTAACATGGCTATATAACCTCTGCGGAACATCTTTTTGTGCATATCCAGCTTGCAGACGATGGCACCTACACACTCCTCACCTACCATGGCCTTAAAGACAAACATACACGGATGGAATTCTCAGTTTGGGATCCACAGTGCTACCAAAAGCAGTCAACCAGTTCATTTTTCAAGTGAAAGAGCCACACAAAATTTGTTTGTATAAAGCTATGAAAAGGTAACAATGTCAATTTTAAAAGCCTCTCCCGAAGTATTACTAGGATTAAAAGACTTCATTGCTTTATTACATTCCAATAAAGTTCCAAGTCAACTACCAAGCAATGAATTATTCCTGGAGAGAAACACATCATTTCACAAAGTCTACAGGCAAGAACACATGTGATCAAAAAGGGAAAATAAATAAAATAAAAGACCAAGTTAAGGCATAAATTACCCTTTCATATGGGCTTCTGCAGAGGGAAAAAGCCTGTATCTGTTTAATAGTGATCTGAATTTTCCTGTACAAGGGCTGTGGTAGATAACATGCTTAATTTTTGTCTGTTTTTAATGTCAAGGTCACAAAGGATCAGAGAAAAGTGTTGCTGCATTTAATCTTTACACACTGTCGTTTTCAGTTATATGACACCCAGAGAACAAACAAAAAAGCACATTTAATTTCACACATTTTAACTATTGGGAGATTTCATTTGTTAAGAGCTATGCACTGGCAATTAATCCCAGTGGCATTGTCACAGTAACCGTGGTCAAGGAAATGTAGACATTCTGAAATATTAACAAGAAAATTCCCAAAAAGGAAAGGACCCAACCCCTCCCCAAGCACTCATCAAACCACTTGCACACCCACTGTGTTCACCAAAATTTTACCATGAGAGAAAGGAAAACTAAGTCATGTTAACTGAAGGATTAGGCAGCATAAGGGATTAATGACATTATAACCTGCAGCAGTAAAACTGAGTAATGCTGCAGAGTGGGACAGCATCCAAGGGGAAAAGAAATTCCTGTGCACTCAGGAAAGATGGGCAGAGATAAAAAGAACTCATAATTTCACATATGGGCGTGTGAGTGGATCCACAGCCTCTGACAGAGCTGCAGGGAGGACCAGCCCTGGGCTCAAGTGCAGCAGCTAAACCAGGACTACAGCACATGATTGGCATAAGCACGTGCTGGCACAAGAGCTGCTGGATAATCCAAATTTACGACTCCAAGACATGTCAAATGAAAAGAACTTGCTAGAGCCAGTGCTGCCAGGCCTCAGAGCAGCCACCTGTGAAGCCAGAGCTCACTTCTCCCAAGTCTGTGGTATAAACTCAACCACCTGAACCTTTGTGCACAGCTTGTAGGCTAAAGCTCCACGGACAGAAGATTCCTTCCTGTAGGTCATACTGCAGGCACAGTCTCTTCACCCCAAAAAGAATTAAGTCTTTGAGCATCTCCACCTGGATGGTGGGTTATTAACCAAGTCAGCTGTCAATCAGGAGCTGCAGCAAAGGTGAAATGAAGCAGCCAAAAGAAGTACAAGCTGCAGTTCCAAAGCCCTATGATACAGCATGATCCTAACTCCCTTTCTAATGCAGCTGAAGCAAATATAACTATTGCTAAGTTTTTATTTGGCAGGAAAATGCATTTCAGCAGTATCCAAGAACAACCCTGAACAATCTTAACAAGTGGTTTTTAAAACAACAAACAAAAACCGTGGCATGATCTAACTGGACTGAAACACAGAGCCTCTAAGCAGTCTTTCATTTGTTCCAAAATACAGTTTAACCCACAGAAAAGAGGAGCTGTGCCCGTACTCAAACGGTGTATGCAAAGTTTCAGCTCAAGGCAAGTTCTGTATCTCGGCTCAGACCTGAGAAAAGCAGGGAGTTAAATAAAGAGTATCATCAGACAGACTGCTCAGAACATTGCTATAATTATGCAGAGTACCTAGATGTAATCTTATACCTCACTTAAAAAAAAAAAAAAAAAAAAAGCACACCACAAACTAGCATGTTATAGTTGTGCTTTGCCCTGGAGTGAACACATGCAAACTATTGATCCTAACAGTTATGTGGAGAATTTTTAAGATATATGTATTTTTTTTTTACATGCTTCAGGAGTAGTGACTATCTAGACACTTCATATCTGAGCTCTTTCTTGTTCAGGGCACTTTTCAGAAAAGTTATATTCATGAATCATATATTTAAAATGCTAAATGAACAGCAAAGAATTTTGTTTCAGTGATCAAAGAAGCAAATACCCACTGGTTTTACCACTGCTGCCAGAGAGCTGAATAAAGAATGACTCTGTTACCAGTTCTGCAAACACTGAAATCTATTTCTCTCTGTCTTTAGGCAGGTAAGTCTGGCAGTTAATCTACAGCTGTTCCACTCACAAAGGGAGTTCTGCATTTCCACCTCATTTAGAGGGGTTTTTGTTGCCTTTCCTCTCCTTTCTCCTTCTTTTCAACCTTCTCTAGGGCTGGAAATGAACCTAAACTGTGATGTGAAACTTTGCAATTTAATTTCCTGGAGAAGGTTAAACTGTGTGAATTACAAAAAAAAAAAAAACCAGACCAAAATAGGGAGAGTCGTGAGGAGGGAGGAGAAGTAGCTCCCACACAACATCATTTAGAAAAAAGACAATCATGGGCCAAATTTTCCTTTCAGGTCTATGAGAGTACTTCCAAACATGCAATTTTCTACCAACAGAATTCAGCCTAAGTCACTATTATATATTATAAACTCCACAGAGCACTGTAAGATTTACTCCAATACCAGGTTATTAGTAGCAGGATTAACATACATGAATCCAAATCCAATATTTGCATCATCTTTGTTCCTATGAATAAGTTTAAATGCTTAAAACAAACCAGATTTTAATGTACTGGAAGAGCTGGTAGAGAAATGTCTGTAAACCAGCAAGAACATTACTTTGCCCAGAATTAATCAATTTGTATTAATTTCATTATCAAAGACAACATTATGTCTATCAGCCAGTCTGAGTATGCATTTAAAATCCAGATCCTGTGAATTTTTTTTTAAAGAAGATTAAAACAGCCAACGAGCCCCAAAAGGGAAATATTTTGCAATTCAAACACAGCAGAACCTGCAGGACTGCACTGCATTTTCCTTTCACACCTGCACCCAAGTGCATCCCAAAGTATCCCAGGCACAGCTCGCTATGAACTGGCTCACATTTAGGGATCATGTTACCCAATGCCATCAGAGGATACACTCAGGGTAATGGTTTTAACCTCAGCTCTGGCACTGCAGCCACAGCTCTTCCCGGCACCTGGCAAATCACCACAGATCACCACGTCCCTCTGCTTCCACTCTGTGACCCTGGACAGCAGCAATTCCCTCCCGTGTGAGGAACAGCCTCTGCAATAACTGTCCTGGCTGTTGTCACCTGCTCAGGTGCTGCAGGGACTTCAGTTTGCACACTGACACTATCTCCAAGTGTGATCACTGCTAAAAACAAACTGGAATCCAAAGTCTGCAAATTCTCCTACAAAACTTCTTCTTCCTACATCTGGCATGAGGCCAGGAAGACTTCTCAGACAACCTCCTAATTTTTCTGGCTCTTCCTTTAAGCCCCAGGTTTTCCACAGCTGAAGAACAGGGATGATGTCTTACAAGTCTTAATTTCAACACACCAAGACTCTTGAATCAAATCCAATTTTTTTTTAAAAAATGCAAAGCATTAGTATAGAACAAGACTTAACTGCAGTCATTTAGGATTTACAACACATTTAAAACCACTTACATGGAATTAATAGGTTATTTTTAAATTTGTGAAAGTTTAAATTATAAATGCTGCTATAGCTAGTGGCAAAGTTAAGAACCCAATAAAGGCTCAGATCTTCTAGATTTTTCTTAAAAGGCAGCTGAGTGGTAGAGTGAATTACAGGAGAAGTTACAACACTCAGCCAGAGCTCTGCTTTTATTATGTTCTGTCTTATCCAAACTCTGGCACAGAGCAAGGTTTCCTAAGCTCACCTCTCCCACGCTAAAGGATTTTGAAAACAATTTTCTGAAATATTTAATTTATCAGGCTGAAATGCAAGCTTCAGAACTTTAGCACTGCTAAGACTAGAAGCTACAAAACCACTTTAAAAGAAAGCTACAACGTTGAAAATGCATTTACAATCCATCTGGGGACAAGGATGTAACATTGCTTAAAAATACTTCACATGGAACAGAAGATGCCCTTTGCCCCTGTCATTTTTTGGCAGAGGAGTGGTTATCAATTGAGGAGAAACTGGGCTGACAGAACTTCTGAGAATAAGTAAAAACCAGACATTTACTGGGCACCCACACCTAATACACAGTGCAAACTTGCTCTTGTGAAGACAGGCAAAATGTGAGTTTAACCAGACAGGCAAAATGTGAGTTTAACCAGACAGCTGGAGTTTTACAGAATCCCAGAATGGTTTGGGTTGGAAAAGACCTTAAAGATCACCTAGTTCCAACCCCTTGCCATGGACAGGGTCACCTTCCACTGGAAGTTTATGGAGGAGAATGTTATTACCCTGCCACAGCCCAGATACTGCTGCAGTGTGACACCTCAGCACTGAGCAGTATTCCCAACTCGCTACCCCTAAAGTCAGGATAACAGCCATGTGGATAAATTTGATACTGAATTTAACAGGGTTTGAAGATTTCCAGTATCTCCAGGCCCTTTTAAGGTGAAATATTAACTTCTTCTTTGAGTGTGCAGTTAGGAAGTGAGCCTGAAAAACTCTGGTCACTGCTGACCAGTCAGGGTTGCTCCTCTGCCTTCTCTCCAGCTGTGCACTCTGCCCTTGCTCCAGTGTCTGTGACATCCTACAGGAATATATCTGGAGCTCTAAACCAACACAGCATCACCCTAAAACACCTAAATACACACACATTTACAAGTACATGCTGGTCAGAAAGGTACCTTGGCTCCCAAAATCACAGAAACGCAGGGGCTGGCACGAGGCAGGAAGAGGGAGTTGAGGAGAAAGGAAAAACAAGCAGCAGCCTGGGCTGCACCAGCCCTTGGAGCAACTGGGGAACTTGGGAAGGCCAAGCCAAAGCTGAGCAAGTTTCAAATCCATGCAATAAACTTAAAAATGTCCCCAGAAATGAGCTTTGCGTTGTCAGAATAGGGAAGTTATGTTTTAGACGGTTCACTGAATAAAGCATCAGAAAGAGGCAAGTGCTGGTTATTTAGGGGAAATACACATTCCATCTTAAATTTCAGTGGTGTCAGTCCTTTCCCCTGACAGGGAGAGAGAAGGAAAGGTGCCCTGACAGCACTGGGAAGACAGGTCAATGTGCTCTGGAAGAATTTCAAATGGTGATGGTGAAATTCAGTAAAGGAATTGATTGAACCCTTACAGATCTTTTTCCAAATGCAATCAAATCATGGGCTAACCTCTTTTACCAAAACAATCCAAACCCAGCCAAAACCTGAAACCAGAGGGGTGTGGGGGCACAAAGCATTGAATCAAATGATTCAGTACTAAGATCAGGCACTAAGCTTCATGTTCAGCATCCTGACACTTCTTGCTAATTGAAATATGCAGTCCCTGACTGAAGATAAATATTTTATAGCAATTTATTAGAGAGAAGTAGTTCAGGAATCCATTAACTGCAGGAACAAATATATTTTATAGAACAGAAAGTTTTCAAGACAACCTCTAAGAAACAAACCTCAAAAATATTAAAACCAGTCACAAAACCCTCCACACATGAATTTGACTCAGCATGCTGCAAGACCTTCAAATTATTAAGCACATCACAATTTGCTGGCTTTAGATATTCACAGCCATATATTATTCTCTACACTTTTATGTACTTTACATTGTTTCACCTTTCAAAAAAAAAAAAAAGCAAACACATTGAGATCAAGAAAAGTTTTGTTGATTCTTCAGGGCTATCAAAAAAATGAATCTGTCACTACAAAATGAGCTTTCTCTTCCTTGAGTGATCTCTTACTCTTTAAATGCACTTCTTAGAAATCATCTGTTTTAGTTCTCTGTCAAACAACTTGTCACTGCTCTTCTCACAACAAAATTCTCCAGTTATTCCCTGACAAAAAAAAAAACCCCATAATGACTCAAAGTCTAAACAAATGCATTGTGAACTAAGAGTATCCAACACTGCCTTGGCTTTACCAGGGGTGCACCTGATGCTCAAAGCATGGACTTTTGTGGTTCTTGAGCATTTTGCTCTCAGTGTGAGGTAAATCAGTCCCAGGCAGAGCTCAGTGTTTGCAGAACATCACTGTGCTCTGAGCAGCATCCTTGTCATGGCAAACATGACTTTGCATCCAACAAGGCTCTCCAATATTCTCATGTTCTGTTTTGTTCCAGAAGGTCAGCTTTTTGCTTTGCTCAACTTCCTGCAATCCTACTGTATTCCCTCTGCAGGGTTTGAAGAGGCACAGTTCTGAAAATCCTCCTAGTAAACCCTATCAATCCTGCTATAAATGATACCAGCTCCTAAACCAGGAATATTCAGGAAGGTTGAGGCCAGATGGACTCCACTAGCCTCACCTCTTGTACTCATATTCTATTAAAATTTCAGAGATACCCCTGAACTGAAGGGTGTCCTGGCTCTGGCTAAATCAGACCTTTCAGAGGAGTGTCCAACCTTAATTAAAAAATCAAAGAGACACGAATTCATCATTTTTCTTTGGCAAGGAAGTGCCACAAACTCCCCTAAACGTTCTGTTGAGCAGCTGCAAGTGTTCCTATGAGTAAATCAAGCACAGCTAAGCTCTTGCAATGCACACACACTCCTCAGGCCAACTTCTACTCAAGTTTCATTTACCTGTGGATGAATTACCATCCTAAAAGCGTGCAACTGAGACACAAAAAAGTGCTAAACATTCAGGAAGGCAGGGGGCAGCTAAACCAGCCTTTCAGCAGTGCAGCAGGAGGAATACAAGGCTAAATACGTTGTTAGTGCAGGGAGCCAACGTGAGAATTCCTGCGTGCTGCGAGCACTCTCACACCTGTAAAAGCAACACAGTTGGACTTGTCTTTGTCAAAGGAAGCTCGCAGATCAAAAAGTCTACTAAACCTTTCACAGTGCCTCTCCACCTATCACTTAACATTTATGTGCCAGCCCTGCCTCAGTCAGTTTTAAAACCATTGTGCAAGAATTACCAAGCAGTTACGAGGCATTAGTGGACTAAGTACTTTCTTTCTTAAATCCAAGCCCAGGAACTGAGACAGAATCATAAAACGAGCTACCAAAGGTCACAAAAGTCAATGTCAAAACTAAGATTAGAAGCCTTGAATTCCTGGATCCTAGCCCTGTGCTCAAAACCTTTCCCCACCACTTAAAACATGTGCTAACAAATGCAGAACTTCGGGCACATGCTTCACGTGTACGTGCACAGGTCACAAGGGGACAGGTATTTCCAAAAAAGCTTGGCCTTACCCATAAAAAGATTATTAAAAGTATTTCCACGAACGTCAACCCTTCCATCCTCTCCTCCCCGGCCCCAAACCACTCCCAACTCTTGCCCTCCCTGCTCCCTCCGGCACTTACCAAAAAGCAAAGTTGTGGCCAGTTGTGGATAAAATACCTATATGTGTAAATGGAGTAGGGTTCAGACAGATCTTTGGTGATCAGTCTCATGATATCGGGCATCTGCAGCTCTGACTCATACTGGACGTATCGTATCGTTAGGTCCTCCTCGGGCTGACAGTCCGTTCCCGAGCCTTTCAAACTGCAGCCTGCCGCTAAGGACCCGGAGAGCAGCTGCAGGGACTCCTCCTCCTCCTCCCCTCCTTCATCCCCCTCCTCCTGCTCTTCCTCCTCCAAGCCAGTCTCTCCCGCCAGCCCATTGCGGGCTGCAGTCTTAGCAGCAGCAGTCGTGGTTGTGGCAGCAGGCTGGCTCCTGTCCCCTTTAGCCGGGGGAGAGGGAGGAGGAGAGGGTGCAGTCCTTCCCTGGGGAGGGAGGTGGTTGGCGTGGGGGGACGAGCAGGGCGCTGCGGTGGGGGGCGACGGCTGCTGCTGTCCGGAGCCCATTGTTTTGCTGGCTCGCTTGTTCTCCAGCCCCTCGGGGGCCGCCCCTGCCTCCGAGCCCAGGATCTTGCCCTTGAGGGAGGCCCGCAGGTGCCGCAGCTCGGGGCTGATGAGGCCGTTGAGCTGGTGGTTGTGGTGCGGGGGGTGGTGGCGGTGGCGGTGGTGGTGGCGGTGCTGCGGGCCCCCCTTGCCGCCGTCGC
>VXBB01002168.1:16407-28188 GCA_013399915.1 Illadopsis cleaveri | reverse complement strand
GTCACGGAATCACAGCACCAGCTGGGCTGGAAGAGACCTCTGGGGTCGCTGAGTCCAGCCTGTGACTGAACACACCCAGTCTTTCATAGACTCAGGGTATCCTGAGCTGGCAGGACCCACAAGGATCACGGAGTCCAACGTCTGGCCCTGAACAGGACACGCCAACAATGTCACCCTGTGCCTGAGAGTTGTTGTCCCAGCTCTGAATTCTGTCAAGTTTGGGGCCGTGTCCATTTTCTGGGGAGCCTGTTCAGTGCCCCAGCACCCTCTGGGGGAAGAACCTTTTCCTGGTACCCAACCTAAACCTCTCATGAATCAGCTTGGACAGGAACACCTTCCGCCAGACCAGGCTTTCGTGATCCTTTAGATCATCTTCACCTTCTCTAACAATGTTTCCTGGCCTGGATTGTCTTCTTCACACAGACATCACCCTAACACATGCCTCTGACTCTCCCAATCCCATAGCAGCAACACGGCAAGTGAGAGCAGAATTTGGGCCGGTCCTGCAGTGACATTTGTTTGCTCTTTCTGTTTAAACTACCCCAGGCCAGTGAACTTGTGCCAGAGCAGTTCCATCGGGCCCACAAGGGTCCTCTGGTGCCTGACAACACACGCACAAAAAAATAAAAATGAAAACTTTGAATGCAGTTTTGTATGTGAACGCCTCCGTGGAACAGAGGGAAGTGTGTAAAAACAGATCTGCACAGCAACTGCAGGACACAAAGCCAACATGGACAGAGATAATACGAATTAACCTTTCTGAATCATAGAATAGTCACAAAATGGTTTGGGTTGGAAGGGGGCCTTAAAAATCCTTTTGTTCCAACCCCCCTGCCATTGACTAGTGCAGGCTGCTCCAAATCCCATCCAACCTGTCCTTGGACGCTTCCAGGGATGGGGCAAAGGAGATTTGGAAAAGAATAAATAGATCAAAAAGGATTCAGATATCCATTTCTTTCTCAAAATTTCAGTATTTCCATAAGTAATTACTTTGAATAAAAGCCTATAATTCCTTCCATTTCCAACAGGTCTTCTACTCTTTTCCCACTTTGCCTCAGCACTAAGCAGTTAATAAACAGGAGGCTGTAACCCCACACTATTTATTCTTCCTAATTAAAAAATCCTGTTGAGACATGTAGAGCAGTTCCTGGATTTTATTTTTAAGCCCAGACCTGTCACTTCCTTGAAAAATAACTGTAGCAAACGAAAATGAGAAAGTCTTACCAGGGCCCTGAAAGCTTCATGTGAGACAAGATAAAAATCCCACTCTTTCTCTGCATTCTGAGGGGCCTTGTGTGCACATTAGTATAATATTCACATCTAAAGGACTTGTTTGTTGCTGTGGTATCCAGTAGCACTCTTAAAAGAGGTTATTTGAGGCAGAAGAGCAGCAGAGATGGCTTGAGACATCTCTGAGCCTCACTGAATTTCCACTGTTGGCAGTCACACAAGGCAGCCCAAGGCTTATCCAGGCAGGAATGATGTCCCTCGTGCAGCTTTTGGAAGGAAAAGCAACAACTCCTGCACCCTGCTCTGCAACAGAGTGTCACCAAAACACCTCTGGCGCCTGTCCCCAGACTAAACACAGCTGGAAACGTCCTTGTGGGCAGCGCCTGTGCCCGCTCAGGCTTGGGCTGATCAAACAAAACCCAGAGCAGACAGTGACTGTCCCTTGTGCTGAGGCCACACTGTCAGCCCTGGGTCCAGTTCTGGGTGCCTCAATTCAGGAAGGGCATTTAGAGACTGGAACAAGTCCAGGGAAGGGAATGGATCTGGGGAAGGGTCTGATGAGTCTGATGAGGAGCAGCTGAGGGGGCTCAGCCGAGAGAAAAGGAGGCTCAGGGGGAACCTTCTGGCTCTGCACAACTCCCTGACAGGAGGGGACAGCTGGGTGGGATCAGGCTCTTCTCTTGGGGGACAAGTGACAGGACAATAGGACACACTCCTAGGATGTGTCAGGGGATTGTTAGGTTGGATGTTAGAAAGAAATTCTTCACAGAAAGGGTGATTAGATATTGGAATGGGCTGCCCAGGGAGGTGGTGGAGTCACCATCCCTGGAGGTGTTGAAAGCAAAAGACACTAAGCTATTCCAGAGGATCCACAGGGATGGGGAAGGGTCTGGAGGAGCCTCATGAGGAGCAGTTGAGGACGCTTGGTCTGTCCAGCCTGGAGCAGAGGTCAGAGCTCAGAGCAGGCAAAGCTTCCTCAGGAGAGGCAGCGCAGGGGCAGGGTCTGATCTGTTCACTCTCAGTGACAGGAGCCGAGGGAACAGCAACAGGGGGATTGGAAGGAGAAGTTCTTTATGGCCCCTTCCAACCCAAACCATTCCACGGTTCTATGATTCTGTGGCTGCTGCTGAGATATTCTCAGTCTAAATTCCTACTATGCTTAAGGTTGTCTTAATTCTCCTCTCTGTTGTGAAAACAGCTGCTTTGAAAGTGCATGTTCTCAAACAGAAGCCACATCTTTTTTTTCTTCCCCCTCCCTAATTTTAGGTACATTTTGCTCCTTAGTTTTCCTCTCACTGCTTTTTGAACATCCCTCAGCCCTGAGCACTCTCCTGCCCGTCACAAACCACATGTTCCAAGGCAGAGATGGGGCTCAGACACAGGCCTTGTTGTTTGTCACTCTTTGTTCAGTAACTCTCTGACCTTGGAGGTATCCATGGTTAATTTGTTTAGAAAACAGTAACTCAGCAAAATTTGGAAACTTAGTTCCAATGTCTGTGAAAAGAAAGGGAGCTGCTGGTGGCTTGCCTCTTCAGTGTTTAGTGAAAGTACCTACACTTTGATTTAGTTTCACAGCTGCTCTCAAGGTATTATAGTAGAAAACAGACATCTAAAAACACCTTTATTCCCTGTGGTAACAAAGTGACATTCCAGCTGCACCAGAAACAAGGATGATGGGGACAAGATATTGAGCTGTACTTAATCTGGGCAATAAAATGTAGGAGCAGGTCAGCGCTTCATAAAGAAGTTGTTGGGTTTTTTCTCAAAGAAGGGGAAGTAGTTTGGCATGAGTGTGTGACACGCAACTAGAACTGAAAAGTTCTCTGTCGTTATTCACTAATTAACAAAAATTCTTTTAAAAAGTTACTCCTAATGGTGACTGCATTACTTGAGCTCAGCGCACCAGCAAAGCAGCAATTAAGTCTATTTTTCCTTTCCACCTGTCCAAATCAAAAGTAAATTATATATTTTGGAATCTGCTTTTTCACGTGGGCAAGTAAAAGTTCTTTGTGGGACTTGTCAGTGCTATGGCCCTGAGGGTGTCCCCGTTCCTGGGGGTTTGCCCATTTGGGGTCAAAGTCAGCTTTGAGATAGGTCCAGCATGACCATTCCTGCTTCACCCTGTGCTTCCCCATGGACTTGTTGGGCCATGTGGGCTCTCAGCTGAGACTGGTCACTGTCACTAAGGTGTCTCTGCTTGCTTTGCTCAGGTGTGTTGGGCTGTGCCTGTGACAGCCAGGCCACCCTGATGTCCTCACCTCTTCCACCCATCCCACATTGCTGCCACACTCAGTCCCCAGCTTCCCTTCCCTTCTGTGTCCAACTCTGCTATTCCTGAGAGCAAGCCCACACCTCACCATGGTGAGCAGGAATCCTGCACTGATTCCCTTTTTTTTTTTTTTTTTGGTGATGCTTTCAAAATTCAGAGACAGGCACTGTGTGGGCAAAGATGCTGTCATTCCACTGAAGCAGCCTGGCTCTGGTCCTCTGCAGCTCCAATAAATACCAGAAAATAGCAAAGATGTACCTGCAGGTCTGAAATTTCTGCACTGAACTCTGCATTTAGAGAGGAAATGCAACACGTGCTGGCAGAGGTGGGAATACCAGGTCTGTCCAAGTTCCTGAAGTAGCAAATAAAGAATCATATAAAAAATAATACAGTGTTATAGACACAGGGAAGGAGGAAATCAGTAAAACCAAAGTGTATGTGCATGCCTCAAATAGTGTTGTTCAGTTCCACTGAGGAAAGTGGCTGTTTAAGGGCAGGGTTCGTGCTCAGGGAGGGAATCTGCCATGTAAAAGAGGTTAATGGGGAGAGGCTGCAGCTTGGAAAGTGTTGTAACGAGAGAAATCACAAGAGGGGAGTGTTGTACAGCACTTCGGTGTCTGCAATTCCCACAGCACTGACCCCGTGCCATAATCCAAGTTTATTTTACCAGAGGAAGATACAGAAGTCACCGCCTGCATCTCTTTTG
Organism: Illadopsis cleaveri; assembly: GCA_013399915.1. Lineage (NCBI taxonomy): Eukaryota > Metazoa > Chordata > Aves > Passeriformes > Timaliidae > Illadopsis > Illadopsis cleaveri. The sequence goes on along the minus strand of VXBB01002168.1, from coordinate 23,983 downwards.
ACAGCAGTAACGTTTTTCTCCGTGTGAGACAAGGATTTGTCATGTCAAGATCAATAAGCAGGAGAACTGCCATCTCCACCTCTGTAGCTGTGTTGAAACCAAGTGTGAAATGACAGTGAGGGAGGCTTGACAGGTTAAAAAAAAAAGAATACAAACCAGAGATCTGTGAAGGATGAATCAATCATGACGATATTTATTTCATTTCTTGGTCTTACCTCTTTTTTCATCCTATAAGTGAAATCCTGTGAGTCTTTGATCACTGACTGGGAGCTGGCTGCTCTTTCCCTGTCTACTGTCAGTGGCAGGAAGAAACCATGACTCAGCAGGAGGAAAAGGTGTGTCCATAACCTCACTCTCTTTTTGATAAGGTGCTCTTAAGCTTTTCAGGAAGAGTTTCCTACTGTCTGCTACCCTGCCAAGACTCCTTTTACTTCTCCCTGTCTCCTGAGAGCACAGCGCCCTTCAGTAGTATTGGAAAAAACAATGCAAAGAGCAGAGAAAATCTCTTTCTATCAGACCCCAGTTTGATGTGAAAATGCACTTAAAAGCAGAGATGCTGCTTCAGAGATGATTTCATGGAAGAGGATTGACTCCAGTGTGCCTGGCAGCTGGCCTGGGAAGCTGATGGGAAATGATTAATTTCAAATGATGCACTGCACTGTGAATAGCTGGAGACAGCTCTCCTCTTCCCAAACCTTTACTGAAAACCGGGAAAGAAGGAAGAGTTTGGGGCAAGGTGCAAGTGTGACATCCAGGAAAGGTCAATGTATGGCTGCAAAGCTGATGCTGGCAGCTGATCTCAGCTGGACCCAGCTGCACTGGGAGCAGGCCCTGGCACAGCAGGGAGGGTGCTGTGAGAATTGGGCATGCCTGGCTTTCTCATCCATCATTGTTCCCTGCTCCCAGTGTTGCACAAGGAGGGATTTGCACTTGGGCAAGTCAATATGTTGATCTCCTTGCATGAACTGCTCACCCACACACTCTGACCCATCCCACTTCATTGTGTGAAAGGAGAACACTGGCAGGAAATTCAGGCCTTCTTTCTTGCAGTAACACCCATCAACAGTGTCAGGCTCAGTCTGGCCACTTCGTCTGGGTTTGGTTTGTAGCTGTCAAGGAGAAGAGTTACAGCACATTAAAACATCATGTGATGCTGTAAGTGAGCTTGCTGAAAGCTGTACAATAGAGACAGACCAAAACTGTAGTGTTTTGAAAAAAAAAACCCAAAAAACAACAACCCAAATCAAATAATAATCTGCCTAAAACTGATGAAAATATCATGTAGCAATTTAGGTCTTTAAAATATGATCATGTTTTTGGAATGTCCTCTGTTAGCTCCTGATTTGCTGATAGATGCTCTAAGGTACGAAATATTTGATGAGTAAGTACCTTAAAAAACTGAAGCTCAGGATGGAAATTTAGTAAAAAAGGGGAGGGTTGGAAGGGGCTACGAAATTACAGACACATCAGTTTACCTTCAATTTCCTGAGAAATCCTGGAACAAATAATCAAACAATTTGTAAGCATGTAAGAGAAGACAAGGAGATTAGAGACAGTCAACATGGATTTGTCAAGAACAAATCATGTCAAATCAAACTCATTTCCCTCCATGGCAGAGTAACAGGCTTTGGGACAGAGGGGAAAACATTCAAGTTGTGAGTCTTGACATTAGTTAGACTTTTGTTGAGAATCACACAGAATCACAGAATGTGTAGGTTGGAAGAGACCTTCAAGATCATCGAGTCCAACCCAGCCCNCCTGCTGGCCACACCAAGACATAAGTAAGACAAGGAAATGTAAATAGGGGTTATCAAGAGCTGAGTGCAAAGTGTTTCAGAGATTCACTAGGAAGGTGTAAGAGATGTGTCTGACCAGGAGAATTCTGAAAAACGTGACCTGTGTGGACAGTGAAGTCCCGTAATAAACTCCTAGAGAGGGTTATCATGGGAAGCTCTCAAGAACAAAAATCACTCATCTGATCCTGCCCTGTTACACAGGAAGAGAATAGAGAATGTTCTTGAGGTCTTTTTGTACTCTGCTTCTATTGAAACTCCAGCCATATAATAATCTTTAATTGTCTGAAGTGGATTTTACTCCACAGAAAGGCGTGTCCAGCAGGAAGCTCAGGCCATATCACTCACACTAATGTCACTGGCAGAGCACTGAAAACAGAATTACAAAAGCATTTTGTGACTCCTAATCTAATTTAGTAAAAGTTACATTACCTGAGTATTAATCAGTGTTCCAATGTAAAGTGTCATACGAAACTTGCTTTCTTCTCTTATATGACACTACAGAGATAAATTCCCCTTTCAACAGGATTCCCTCAGGGAGCAGAGGGAAAGTAGCTGGTCTGGGAAGTGAAGCTCCTGCTTGCTCCACACCACACTGCACCAGTGCTGGGCCTGTCACTCTCCCTTCACCGTGGCATAGATATTTGAGATAACTAGAAACAGAAACTCCAAAGTGCTGCAGGGAATTAGGCAACTTAAAACATCATCCTTGCTAAAATTTATTACCGTGCATGCATAAACCCATTTTTAGGCACTTAAGTCCAGTACATCCAGTCCTGGTATTTTACTTGGGACTGTTCATGACCTTTAAGCTTAGATGTGGGTTTAAGTGTATTGCTGGCTGGGATCTCATAGTTTTGCCTGGATTTTTTATTCTCCCATTCACACCGAATCAATTCCTGATGCCACTGAACAATACCTCAGCTCTGGTTTCCTCAGGGGAGGAATTCAGCTCATGGTGCATATTCTGCTCTGAGGCTCAGTTTGCTCATGCAGGGCCAGGTGTAGGCAGAGGTATTTTGTGTTTGAGGAGGAACCCCAAGTTTCCACACTTCCTTCTGAGGCAGAAAAGAGCTGCCTGCAGTGCTCAGAATAGTTCAAGGGATTTTTTTTTTAATGCTTTCAAAAATATCCTCCAAGTGAGCCGTGGCAGTGTCTTCTGCACCACCTGCTACTGATACTCTGAAAATCAGGAGTGGCTGAAGGAGAATGGTTGCAATAAAAGTTCCCTGGGAATGTCACCTTTGCACTTGTTTTGATGCTCAGCAAAGCTAAAGAAAAATAACAAGGCACTTTTTCCTCTGAATGCTTTTACTCTGTTCTTTCTTTCAAAAGTCTGACTGGAGAGGTTTTAACCACAAAGCTTCAGGACAGGGAATGTTTCATTCCCCCTTGGTTCCTGGATGATCTCTGGACGTTGGTTTTGCTCTGTGCATGCACAGAGTGACCATCCAGCACAGGCAGTGCAATGCTTCTGCCTAAAACATCAGAGGTCTGGAACATGAGCCTGGTGAGGGCAAAGGGCAGCTGGGAAGCTGAACTTTGTGTGTTTTGTTGGCTCAGAGGGCAGGAGGTGGGGCTGAGGGCATGGTTGGATGGGCAGCAGCTGTTGGATATTGGTCACACTCAATGTGTGAGCTGGGCACAAGCTTGTCAGATCCTTCATCTAGAACAAGGTTTCCAGATATCCCATGCAAACCTCGAAACCCAAAGCAGTAACAAGTTGTGAGTGGAAAAGAAGAAGACAGCCTAATTCAAGAGGTAGAGAAGTCAAACCTCTCCTGCAATTACAAATGGGAATACAGGTTTGGATCCAGGTTGGTCTGTGCATCATTTCCACATTTTCAGGCAGTGGTATCCAGTGTAAGTACTGAAAATCAGGAACGGCATAAGGTGAGCTTTTCTCGTGCCTGTGTGATCACAGAGTGGTCTGGGCTGGAAGGGACCTTAAAGCCCATCCAGTTCCAATCCCCTGCCATGGGCAGGGTCACCTTCCAGTGTCCCAGGTTGTTCCAATATCCATCCAGCCTGCCCTGGAACACTGCCAGGGATGGGGCAGCCACAGCTTCTATGGGCACCCTGTGCCAGAGCCTCAGCACCCTCACAGCCAAGAATTTTTTTCTAATATCCAGTTTAACTCTACTCTCTGCCAGTTTGAGCCCTGCTTACACTACATGAGAACAGTCAGTCTGGCTTAGGCCATGGATTGACCATTATTTGGCCCAGAAACAAATTGTGTGATTTTGCAGCGAGATCAGGAATTTCAATTTCCTGGTGCATGAGGGGTGTCCAAGTGTGTGCATCAGGACTGACTGAGCACTTCAGCACTATGGATGAGTGTTGGATGCTGCAGACACAGGCCCCAGCCACACAGAACTCCCAAATCCTGTGTCTGCAGGCTGGCAGCCCAGCTGAGCTCACTCCAGCCCCTGCACTGAAGGATCCTTGATTATTGCCTAATTTGAGCCCGGGGACTCAGCCATAACGAGTGGGTGATTGAGTGAATCATGCCTCACTTTCTCTTCCCCAACACAGCAATTCACCCACATTTGTTCATTACTCAGACTTGTTTGCCAAATAATTTATGCACATAATTTCGGGGTCGGTAATTCATTCACATGCAGCCTGGGTGAGTGTTTAGCAATTGAAATGAGAAAGTCAAGATGTTTTGTTTGGGCTCACAAGTTTTTGTTTCTTGATTAAACTCTCAGAACCGTGTTGTAGGGGTGACTGCTCGTGTCAGTGAATTCAGAATGTAATTTCTGCATTTACCCTCTAATACACACATACATTCATGGTGTCTTCACTTGCTAGTAAACACGTTGATTGCAAAGTCTGTGAAAGGAGAACACAAAAGGAGCCTAAATTAAGCTAATTACTTAAAACAATGAAACATATGGAACACTAACCTGTTGTGTGATCTTTTAATTCTGTGCAAAAGAAAAAAGGCTGCACTGAAATCTGGCCAAAAAGTAAAGTGATAAAATGTGTACTGGATGCTTTCCAGCATCCTCTGAAACATTCAGGGTAGAAAATGTCAAACTGCTTGAATTTGAATCTTTTAAAGAGAAAAAATAAGCATCAGAAGTGTAACCAAGAAATCTCCTGGAAGTGGTGATACATAGCAGAGGAATGGAAAGTGGTAAATGTGGCACCAGATTTTAACACTGTTGTGTCATGATGGAAATCCATAACTCATAAAAAATCCTTCTTGGGTACCCCAGTTCTGGTTCCTTTTTGGATGTGGAAGGGGTATATATACATATATACATAGAGGGGAGTGGCAAAAGTCTGTAGATAAGGTGGAATTGGGAATGACAACAGTTTATGTGTGTTCAAGAGAACCAGAGGGAAGCAGCAACTGAGGGTTTCCAACTGTCTATAAGTATTTGGCTCCAGAAGTTCCCAAGAGGAAAATTATTGGAGGCTGAGAGAGCATCAAAGGAAATATCACTTTATGCTCATCCTGCTGCTGTACTTTTCCTAGATGTTCACTTTGGCCAGTGCTGGAGACAAGACAAAAAGCAAGTGTGGGTTGGATTAGTCTGGATCTGTGTGGTTGTGGAGCTGGGAGAGGCAGGAGGTGCCTGGAAACCACAGCCTGGCAGCTCTGCTTTCTGTAGCAGGCAAACTGGCAGGGATCACCTGAGATACTTGGGTATACTGGAGATTGTGGAAAATCAGTCACTGCAGAAAGATTTATAGCAGTTTTATTGCAATCATTTTTAAAAGAAATTACTTTATTATGGTGTAAGATGAAAGCCCTGTCAGGGATTTCTAATTGTTTACTGAAAGGAGAGAAAATACAGAAACAATGATCATTTTTCACTACAGAGAGGTTATAAAGAAGGATCCCCTAAAGGTCTAGATAAACTCTTCAGGAACTGACTGGAAAAGAAGGGGATTTCTGAGGTGCCACAGCTTGCTGGTATCACACAGTTGCGTGGGATGGTTTAACCTAAAGATTTGTGTCAAGGGAAGAGAATGGATCCCCACTCCTGGTGACTCCTGGGTAAAGTCCAGGGAAATTCTGTGTTGGTAAGTCCCAAATAATAAACATGGGAAAGAGTAATTAACTATATATATGTAATCATAGACTCTGATGGGTATTACCTGCTCAGGAAAGAAATCTCGGTGGCAGTACTGATAACTCCATGGAGACAAGAATTCAATTCCCTGTAAAACACAAGAAGAGAAATAAACCACGAGGCAGAGACAGAGAAGAGAAAATCTGTGTCCTAATAATGTATTTATTTTTTAAAAAATACTGTCAGAATTACTAATAGACTTTATGCAGCCAGGTACTTCCAAAACATTCTCTGCTCTCATATTCTCATAGCATGAACATTCACATATTCCAACCTCCCATGTATTTGTGCAAGAAAATGTGATGTCAAGAACAATGGAGACATAGGGCTGGTCACTAGCCCCATTCTGGAGCAGTCAGCAGTGACCAGGAGGTTCCTTGGCCTTCAGATGAGCAATATGTCAGCTGTGAGCCCTTTTTGGAACCAAGTGTTTGTCTTGGCTGTCTTGTTTTTCCCGGATGCCGTGAGGAGCTGTGGCTGTGTCCAGGCAGGCTGGTGCAGATGGCAGCTGCCGGCAGGGTTAGGTCTTCATTCACAAATGGGAGATGACAGGGAGCTGCTGCCAGCCCCAACCCATCCTCCCCATCACCTTTGCTGGGAGGGAGATCAGCTTCACACCAAGCCCAAGACTTGGCAGCTCGACTTGATTCCTTCAGTGGCTCCCAAACAGCTCTGTCCAAATACCCAGGGATGTGGGAGTGCTCAGCTCCAAACCAGACCTCGGCTCCTCGCTGGGAGTCTTCCAGATGGAGCTGGGTGCTGTGGAAATTCTCAGCTCTGTGGAGGTCAGCAGTCACTGATATCGGACTGGATGTGAATTTCAAGGCTCAGAGCTTTGCTCCTAAGCCCCTGCAGACAAAACCCTCCGTGTTGGGCCTTGCAGCTGGTGCTGGCTGCAGAAGGCTGCCCATCTGTGCAGAGGGAGAAGCCATCAGCACTGACTCACTGCTCCACCACCTCCTACTTTTGGCAGAAACCAGCACAAGCAGACTCAGAGGACCTTGGCAGAACAGAGCACTTGCAGTGAGGTGCTGGGATTGATGCTGAAGGGATGTGACATCAAACCATGCTCAGAGCAGTCATTCCCAGCTCCATGATCCTGCATGGACTCATGGAATCACTGCGTGGACTCAGGGACTCACTGCATGGACTCACTGTGCCCCAGTGATCTGCTGGAGGGCAGGACGGCTCTGAGAGGGATCTGCATGGCCTGGATCCATGGCCTGGATGCATGAGCTGGATCCATGGGCCAAGACAGTGTGAGGCTCAACAAAACCAAGGGCTGGGTCCTGCACCTGGGTCACAGCAACCCCAGGAAATGCTCCAGGCTGGGGCAGAGTGGCTGGAAAGCTGCCCAGTGGAAAAGCAGTGGGTTGACAATGGCTGAACATGAGCCCAGGTGTGCCCAGGTGGGCAGGAGGCCAATGGCAACTGGCCTGGAGCAGGAATAGTGTGGCCACAGGACCAGAGTAGTGACTGTCCCGTGGTGCTGGGCCCTCGTGAGGCCACACCTTGAGTGCTGTGTCCAGTTCTGGGCCCCTCACTGAAAGAAGGACACTGAGGGGCTGGAGCATGTCCAGGGAAGGGAATGGAGCTGGGGAAGGGTCTGGAGCACCAATAACAGCTGAGGGAGCTGGGAAAGGAGCTCAGCCGGGAGAAATGGAGGCTGAGGGGGGACCTTCTGGCTCTGCACAA
>VXBB01002168.1:0-14660 GCA_013399915.1 Illadopsis cleaveri | reverse complement strand
TTTTTTTTTTTTTTCCTCTTTGCTGTCAGGACATGCAGGTCCCATCCAGGAGTCTCCACTGTGCATTGCCTGAGGTCCTGGAGTCCAGGAGAGACACAGCATCAGTGACCCCACTGAGTTCTCCGCAGTCTGAGCAAAACATCCTGTTCCCCTATTTTTGGGAGTGCCCAGAATCAGGAGGATTGCCCTTGGTTTTTTCCCCTCTTTCTCAGCTGTCTGCAGCACATTCCTGCCCTCTGGAAAACACGGAGACTGTGGCCCTGCTGTACCAACTCCATGGGCTGTGCTGCTCATCCAGACTCTCTGCTTCCCAAAAATCATCTCAGTGTAGCTCTGATCTGTGAGTTTCAGAGCAGGTTGTGTAAGGACAGGGATTCCTGAGACATGCCTGAGAAAAGCTGTCTCATGCCACCAGTCTGAGCTACATATGGACATAAAAAGAGAGAAATGGATGGGAAATAACTGGGATTGAAGTGGAATTACAAATGCCAGCATCAGTTGTCTACTTTGGATGCATTCAAATACACACTTCAACAGCAAGTTGTTCTGGGGTTGCTCCCCTGGGGTTGTTCCCATGTATTAGTCACCTGGTTCCCTTTCTGCCCTAACACTGGAGGGATCATTTGAGAAAGTTGCATTTAAAAACCACTCCCAAAACTGAACTACCCAAGTGCAACCCTGAACTGTTTGGTGGGGCTGTAGGACAGGGAAGTGGTTTGAACAAACACTGGGTCAGTGCCTTGTGATCAGACTGTCAGAAAATCCCAGAGACCCTGGATCCTTGAATTACAGAACCCCAGAATGGTTTGGGTTGGAAAGAGACCTTAAAATCCATCAAGTTCCAGCTCCTTGCCATGAGCAGGGACATCTTCCACTATGCCAGGTTGCTCCAAGCCCCATCCAGCCTGGCCTGGAACACTGCCAGGGATGGGGCAGCCACAGTTTCTCTGTGCCAGGGCCTCCCCACTCTCACAGGGAAGAATTTCTTCCCAATATCCCATTTAACCCTGTTTTTTGTCAATTTGAAGCCATTTCCCCTTTTCCTGTCATTCCAAGCCCTTGTCCCAAGTCCTTGTCCAGCTCTCATGGAGCCCCTTTAGGCCCTGGAAGGGGCTCTGAGGTCCCCCTGGAGGTTTCTCTTCTCCAGGTGAACACCTCCAGCTGTCCCAGCCTGGCTCCAGAGCAGAGGGGCTCTGGCCCTTGAAGAATGTTTGTTGTCCCTTTTGGACTCACTCCAGTATCCCCACATCCTTCTCAAACTGGGGCCCTGTGATCTGAACCCAGTACTGCAGCTGGGTTTCTAAATATTAATTTTTTTTTTTCTTGCTGATGGGAAACATGGCATATTTGCATTTTTGAGCCTGAATAGTTTTAATTCAGTTTTTTATTGTACAAGCTCAAGAGGAACATTTACTTTGTTTTCACTGATTAGTTATACAATTATTCCTTTCAGATACCACATGAACCATGAACCACAATATTGTATTCTTTGCTAATACATTTTGGCTGAGGTATTTACATGAAAACACAATACATAAATGTAATGAATTTTTCAAATGAACACATCGGTAATATAAGGTAATCTTTTTTTTTTTTTTTTTTTCTGTACAGCAAAAATTCATTAAACTTTTCTCAATTAGCAAACTGACTTTTCTAAATAAGCTGCTGATTGAGCACGAGCCACGAGCTGGATTTGATAACGTTGGATGGTGCCTGTCACCAGGGAGGGAGAGATTATCTCTGCCAGCCCAGGGCAGGCATCTTCTGCTGGATCTGACACCTCTTGGAGGGGGAACCACTTCCAGCTGCTCACCAGTGAGGAGTCAGGGCTTACTAATGCCTAAATGAGAATAATCTTCTGTCTAGGAGGTGAAATGAACTCCTGGGCTGAGTCCAGCCTTCAGGCCTGTATCAGCATCCCTGCTGTGGCCAGCTAGGTCAGGGAGAGGAGGAAACTGGGAATGAGGGAGGACAAAACCTGGTTAATTTTCAGCTGGATGAAGGCACAGATGTGGCTGTTCATGTTTCTGCAGAGCTACAAGTGTTGTGGAAGTGTCCAAGGCCAGGCTGGACAGGGCTTGGAGCAGCCTGGTCTGTTGAAGGTGTCCCTGCCCATGGCAGGGGGTGAAGCTGGATGAACTTTAGGGTCCCTTCCAACCCAAACCATCCTGTTACTCTGTGATTACGTTCCATGATGACACAAACTGTTACAGCCAGGAGAAGTAAAGTCACCCCCCTTCTGAAGTCAGCACTGTACTCTTTTATTTCTTTTTAATTTTATTAGTCTTCTTTTTATTTTCCATAGAATCCAGAGGTAATAATTCCTTTTGTGGGCTCCTTTAAATATTCTGTGCAGAAACCAGGGACTGATGCTGAAATCTTGGTCTCACTGAAGTTAGTGGGGAGCTTGCTTCTGGCTTTGTTGGGGGGATTTGACTCTGGCCGAGTCTCTTTGTGTGAAGTGGAATAAATCCATCAGGAGTGGAGTGTCTCAGCACAATGAACACCTCCCAGTGCCTTTCACACAGATCACACTGTTATATCATGTGCCTGACCTACTTTGCTTTAATAAGCTCATCTGTGTGCAGTGGAAGATAAGCAAAACCACTCTTCTGACACGAAATTCCATCCTGTCTATCAACACGTGTGCTGCTCTTGGCAGGGGCTGATCCTGGGCTGATAAGGGCTGGTTTTCCCTCTCATGGAAGTAAAACTTCCACTGGCATCCAGTGAGGCTCACTCTGGGAGGCACTGGAAAAGGTTTCCCAGGGAAGCTGTGGCTGCCCCATCCCTGGAAGTGTTCCAGGCCAGGTTGGATGGAGTTTGGAGCAACCTGGGGTAATGGAAGATGTCCCTGCCCATGGTTGGGGGTTGGAACTGGATGATCTTGAAGGTTCCTCCTGACCAAAACCATTCTGGGATTCAGTGACTTGACCCCATTACAGGGCTGGGAAGGACAAGAAGTCAGCTTCAGGGCCTGGCCATGGACAAAGAGCAAGGAGTGGGATCAATGGTGGGATTAAAAGTTATGTCAGGTTGTTCCCTGTGTTGGGATACTCAGGGCTCAAGTGTCCATCTCCTCCTGGATGAGCCATGAATGTTTCTCTTTGAACACTTTGTTTTCCTGGTGCAACTCCCCAGGGCCACCATGGGGCCTCCAAGGGTTGTAGGTCCCATGGGACAATCCAGGCTCTTGCTCCTGCAGAGCATCTTTGTGCTTGGGTTTCCCACCATGCTGCAGCTGAGCACGAGCAGCCTCATCTCCAGCATCTCTGCCTCTGGATGGACAGGATCAGAGAACCACAGAATATTCTGGGTTGGAAGGGACCCACAAGGATCAAGTCTGACTCCTGGCCCTGCACAGCCCCAAGAATCCCACCCTGTGCCTGAGAGCACTGTCCAAATCCTCCTTGAACTCTGGCTAACTTGGTGCCTGGGCCACTTCCCTGGAGAGCCTGGCTGTCCCTCCTACCCAAAGATACGATGTTCCCTTGGAAAATCCCAGCCTTTCCTGGGAAAGCTCCCCCCACAAACTGTGCTAGATATGTCAGGGTGGGTGTTATGGCTCTCACTGTCAGAGGCATCCCTGAGACAACCCCTCTGATTCCAAAGCATTTCAGCAGTGCAGAAAAGCTGGCTTGGCTCCCAAAATAGTTCCTGCGCGCGACGTTCCAAATGACAAAGCTCATTACCTGGGTCATGTTCTGGGGCCTAGCTGGCAAATTCCTTTGTGAGAGAAAATCCTGCCTGCTATGGAATGCCCTTGACCAGCCCCAAAACTGCTTTTTCTAGGCTGGGGAGAGATGGGAGCACAGACAGACCTGGTTGAGCAGCAGGGAGGTAAGCAGGATCCTTGTCACGAACATGAGCACAGAACCAGGGTACATCCTGTGGTGCCCTCCCTCTTTCTTTTTTTTGTTTTTTTTTCTTTGCTACTGGATTTGGGTCAGTATTTTTATCTTCGCTTCCCTCTTTATTTATTTATTTTGTTTATTTGTTCTCTTCTCTGCCTTTTTTTTTTTGAACAGCGAGAAGATGGGAAAATAAATAAATAAAGCTAGCAGTGTGAAGGAGAGAGATTTGCTCATGTGCTCCCTGTTTTGGAGACACAGGGATTTTCTAAGTGTTGCTTTGATTGATTCAGCCTTCAGGATGAGAGGTGGAAAAAAAGAGCATCATTTCTGCCACTGGAAAAACATGATGGGAGCGTTCTGCATGAGCTTCATCCCAGCTCTGATCCTGACTTACCTCTATTTATTTCCTTCACCTGAGGTGCAGCAGGATAACCCCCTGTTATCAGGGTCTCAGGGCCTGATCCTGGCCCTGTTGGGACCCCTGTTCACAGGACAATATTCCTCCAGCCTGGAAAGCTTCATGGCTTACCCTGACCCCAACTTTCTAAAGGTCTGAGGCTGCTGCTATGAAAATACTAGTCTGTGACTAAAAGCAAAGCACTTTCCTCTGGAGCAGGGGACAAAAGGAGCAGCAACTTCTAGGTGGAGAAGACATGGAGACATAAATAAGGTCTCTGCCAGCCTCTGATTGAAATAGCTGCTTGCAGAGTGTCATCCATGGAAAAACTGTTATTTTTCAGCCACCTGGCCACAGCAGCCATGACCTACAAGATGCTTCTGGATCCAACAGTCGTGTTTGGGAAGAAGGATCAGGTTTGTTCATGCCAAACCAGTTTAGAGCCCTCCAAAGGACAGAACAAGAGGACACAGTCTCAAGCTGCATCAAGGGAAATACAGGTTGGATATTAGGAAAAAGTTTTTCACAGAAAGAGTGGTTAAGTACTGGAATGGTTTGCCCAGGGAGGTGGTGGAGTCACCATCCCTGGATGTGTTTAAAAAGAGACTGGATGTGGCACTTGGTGCTGTAATCTAGTTGAGGTGTTGGAGCTGGGTTGGACTCGATGATCTTGAAGGTCTCTTCCAACCTAGAAATTCTGTGATTCTGTGATTCTGTGAAAGCAAAACCCCAAAGCAAGAACTTGAAAAATAAGCACAAGTTTAAGTGCTGTGGTGAGTGGAGCTGGAATATCCCCCCTCACCTACAGGCTTTGAGGACCTCATTTTCTCACCCAGCTATGGTGGAAGGTAGTGTGGAAGACAGCCTGGTCCACTTTTGGTGTCAGTGTGCTGAAGCAGCTCTGAAGATGAATTTAACCCTTTGTGTTTTGCCATGAGAACCCACAAAGGTTGTTCTGAGTCCTGGGAATTGGATACCAAGGTCCCTTCAGGGTCAGCAGTGCCTTTGTTTGCCATTCCTGATGTTAACATTTGGTCCTGTGGGACATCTTGGGCTCCTGTTCTTTCTGGTTAATCACAGCCTTTGTGCAGTCTCCCCTTTGCTGGGGGGGAAAGGCTAATGCAGCCCTCACTGTGCTACAGCTGCTGGCTGGGAATTGTCAATAGGTCATAAATAAATCTACCACTGTACAGGAAAGACAATGAGATTATACATCCTCCTACTACTGCCAATTACAGTAAGAGCAACAATTATAAGGTAGCACTCCTACAGCTACCCCGGGGAGAAAATGAGAGGAAAATGTTCCATTAGCCTAATGAAGAGAGAGTGGTGGAGCTACAGTCAAATTTTCTCACTATTAGCCCTGACTGTGTGCCACTAACACACGAGGGAAGCAGGAGTCATAGGGTAACAATTAAAGTTGCTGGCAATTAACCCCTGCCACGTGCATGCCTCTAATCTGATGAGAAAATTAAAAAGAGGCACGGTTACATTTTCTCACCGTTAGTCCCCAGAATGCACTAAGTGGCATTTGCAGGTGACAATGAAGGTTTGTCACCACTGAGGCCTGGGAAGTGCCACGGGTGCTGCAGATTTGGTGTTAAAATGCTCTCAGGAGCGCTGGGGTGAGGAGAGGCCATGTGGAGATGGCTTAAACCCCCTCTATTTAACACAGAGGAAAGAGTTACTGCTGCATTTCCTCATTAGCCCAAGGAAAAGATGGAGTCACCGTGGGGAATTCTCTGGTGCCCAGCCCCTGTGATTGCCCCAGAGGAGAAAAAAGAAGAAAGATCAACTTTGGGAGTAGCAATGGGAAATATAAGAGATATCTTGCTGGATATTGGCAAAAGGACAACCTGAGCCCTGGCTGACTGCACCCACTGGCCACACCAAGAGCTGCTTCATTTCTCCTGGGGTGATTTGGTCAGTGCATCCCAGTATTTATCCAGGTCTCCTGAAATATTGCTGTTTCCAGGACTTTTTAAGGGAAGAGAAGGACTGATATCTTGAAAACCTGCCCAGAGGAAGCATTAGGTGTTCTGATGCTTGATGGTGGCTCCTGAGGTGTGTTGCAAAGCCACAGACCAATTTTCAGATCAAATGTTCTGGACTAAAATTCCAAATGCATCCTAGCATGGACCCAGCCTCGCTCTTCAGATTCCTTATTTCTGCGGTTGCCTCTGTGTCAAGTTGATATTAGCTTGAGAATCACAGTCAGGAGCCAGATTGGCATCTGGCTGGGGGATTTGGCCTGGGATGGGAATTGGCTTTATTTCCACACCCCATAAAATGTGAGAAAGGAAAAATCTGTTTTCAGACCTCACACAGACTCGTGGTGTTGGAGTATCTCAACACCCCTCGGGCTGTAACCGAATTATCCTCAAAAAGCCCCTCTGTAGGGGATGTCAGGACCTTCTTGGGATCACTTACAGATCCTTCCCTCAGGGGAACAACAACCATGCCTTTACCGAGGGGCTCCTGGCCAGGCAGCTTTGGTCTGGAAGCCACATCCTGGAGCAGGAGCAGGAATTAACCCATGGTGTCGTTATGGGCTCTTCTGTCTGCAGCTGCCCCTGTTCCATCTGTGCAGGACTATGTGCACTTGCCCCACAACCCAGGAGGGTTTGTGGCACCTTCCCAGCACAGATTTTTAAGCTGGGAGGGTCAGCTGGACCATCCTGTCTCTGCCACAGGAGGGGTTGTAAAGGCAGGAAAAGGAGCCCCTTGTGCTTAAGCTGGGTGTGATTCCTAAGCAGTCCTGGATCCCTGGAGTCTCCCTGTGGGACCCTGGGTGCAGGCTGGGACCTCTTCAGTGCCATCCAGGCACTGGGATGTGCAGCTCCAGTCTCTTCCTCTCCAGGGCTGAGGTTCCCACCCTGAGATACTCCTGCCTTGCCATTTTGGGGGGCAGCCATGGACTAAGCCGTGCTAATTCCCTTGTACAGCTTTAGATCATCCTCCCTCAAGCTGCACTGGACCACGCTTCTCCTAACTTGCTGCTCAGCAAAAGGGCAAAAAAGCAGTTTTTGCCATGCCTACAAACACAAAAAGGCTCTCCATCCCTCTCCTTGCCTTTCCCACTGCAAACTCTCTGCCTTCCGAGATGTCCATCATGACCACAGTTTTATTTTATTTTTGGTATCTCGTTTCTGAGTTTAAAAGAGAACTTGGCATCCATTTATTTGTGTGACATTGGGAATGAGAAGCAGGGTGGGAGTGTCAAAGCCAGCAGAGAGGTTTGGAAGCACAAAGGAATGATGGCTAAATCCTAATTACCTACTCAGAGAGGGTGTCCCTGCCCAGCCCCTGGATGATTTGTTGCCAGAGTGATGCTGGGGCAGGAGGGAGCTGGGGGAGGAAGACGATGGCTCTGAGACCACGTTGAACTCTCCAGAGAATCCTTTCCATGAGTTAGAGGTGGTGGGGCTAAAAACTTCACTGCTCTGAGTGGTTTGTGTAGTAATTTCCGAGCTGACATGCACTGCATGGCAAATCTGATTTCCACTTTTAGCCCTGTTAAGAGATAAGGAACAGTGATTATTATAATTACGATGTGGTTACTTTATTGGTTAAATTAACATTTCGTTGTTGGGGTTGCTGTGCAATATACAATATTATTTTACCTACTGTGCCTTCAAAGTCATCTTGTCACAGCAACAGCATGGCAGCATGGAAAAAGCCTTTTAACAAGTAGGTAAATACATGCCTTTGGGGGAGGCAGAGCAATAATTATGTCAGCTTCAATACATTTGACAGTGGAAAAAAAAAAAAGCTAAAAATAAGTTGAATCAAAAATGAGAGAAAATATTGAATGCTTGAAATAAGGCCACTGCAATTAAAATGTGCAAAGTATTTAATACAGTGGCTCTTTGGATCAAGTGTCAGTAGTCCAAATACTCAGAGTGCTGGGTTGCTTTAGGTTCACAGGGGTGTGTCAAGGGATCCTACAGCCCCTCTCTGGAGATAAAGGGAGATTTATTCCAAATCCCACCTAGAATTGAACAGGTATAGAATCACAGAATGGTTTGGGCAGGGACACCTTCCACTATCCCAGGTTGCTCCAATCCCCATCCAGCCTGGCCTTGGACACTTCCAGGGATCCAGGGGCAGCCACAGCTTCTCTGGGCACCCTGTGCCAGGGCCTCACCACCCTCACAGGGAAGAATTTGTTCTGTGTATCTGACTTAAATTTTCCCTCTTTCAGTCTTAACGCTATCTGTACAGTTCCTGAAAAGAGCCCCTCTCCAGTGAGCTCATTTTGTTCCACACGTAGTCATGAATAAAAGAAAGCCAGGGGACAGCTTTCCTCTCCATCCTTTCTTAGTGCATGATGATGATGCTCCAAGTTTTCCTTCAGAATCCAATGTAGCTGGGCAGGGGCAGGAGTAGATTTTTGCTTGGACAAATTGTTTAAGGTGGGGCTTTTATGGAATTGGATGGCAGCATTGTGCCAGACACAAAGCAAAGATGGGGAAGAGATAACATGGGAAGAAAATGACACAAAGGATGTTTTATGGGAGTTTTGGGCTTTCAGGAGGAAAACAAAGCCAAATCTCCTTGTAGGCATGTGAGTCTTGCAGCAGAAGCTTTGCTGGCCAGAGTGGCCTCATTGCAACTCAAGCTGGTGGAGCTTTGGAGATCAGATGGACCTTGGTCATCATCCAAGGGCTGGTTGAGTGTGGCAGTGACCCCCCAGCACAGGCTGGAGTTATGGCTCATTCTTTGCTTCCTGGGAAGAGCCAGAGTGAACATCCAGTGTTTGCAGCAGGGCTCACCTTGCTGCATTGCCTTGGGATTTACTCTCCTGCTGCTTCTGGAGTGTGGGGCAGGAGAGGTTTTGTGGCCTGTGGAACGCTCCAGTTTGGGATCCACAGGCAAAAGATCACCCTCAAAAAGCTCTTACCTTTCTAGAGAGAGATGGCCAAGAGCAGCCAGCACACAAATCCTACTCCTGGAGCCAACACTCCCTTGGCTGATGGTATCTCTGGTCTTTCCTTCCACTCTGCCCCCAGATACCAAGGGGAAGAGAAGGAAACCACTGAAAAAACAGAAAATTTCTTTCTGTGACCAAGCACTCCCTCAGCCCTCAGCTCTTGTCTATGGGCCAGCAGGAGTGAGTAAAGGGTTAACTTTCCCAAATAATTGACAAGGACAGAGCTGGATTTGAGGTCATTACTGGGGAAAGCATCAACACCAGCCCTGCTCTCTGCTGTGTGCCTGTCACACAGGAGCCAAGGAGGAGGGGGCCAGAAGGGATTGTCCCCTTGTAGCAGCTGTCTCAAGGTTTTTAGGGCAGAGTCCTGGAGATGGTGCACCCCACTGGGACATCTCCAGGCCCAGGAGTCTCCATGGGACCAGCACTGCCATGAGAGGAACTTGATCACTGTGATTGTTCTTCCAGTTCAAACCATTCACTTGGGTCCCAGCTGGGCATTTTCCCTTTTCTTTTCCCCAGCATTTTATCCTACAGGCACATTGGTGCTTTTTAATCTATAAAATAAAATCTGGGGCATAATTCAGAGGAAGGATGTCTCATGATGTGCTTATGATTTCCTGCTCTTGTCCATTCCCCCAGCAGAGATTCCTCTCCCTCTCTTTCTCCACAGCACAATGAAAGTCAAAAAAATTCAGTGAAATTGCAGCTGTGAACTTGGAATTATTCTTTTGACAAACTAATGAATTTCCCATGAATATGGGGCTACACAACCACACACAATTAAACAATGCCCACACACAGGTTTGCATCTGTACAAAGCATTGATTGGACACTTTGAATGAATTATTTGCTGTGTGCCCTGGTCTCCATGAAGGAAAGCAGCAGGACTTTTCCATGAAGCACATGGCAAGTCAGGCATATAGATAAAATGACATGATTTTTGAAGAGAACTTAATTTGGAATCAGAAAAAATCCCCCATAATGTGCTTTTTCCTTAAAAGCAGTCCTTGGGGACTAAAGCTTTCTCCTGAAGGTAATCTCCAAAATCTGACTATCCTTTCCTTAGGCTGGGAGCAGGAAATATGATTTTATTGTTTTTTTCCCCCACAATAAAATGCTTGTTCCCACTGCTCTCCTCTCCAAACGGCGCAGCCCATCCCGAGCGGCCGAAGATGAGACTAATCTACCTCCAACACACCAGTAAATAAAATGTAAATGTTTGTCATAAGAATGCCTCCATTGTCAGCACCATCCCGGGATTTTTCAACCTTTGACTCCCAGCAGTGACCGGCTGAGTAGCAACAGCCGAGTGCTGAAAGAATTTTTCAACAGCAATTTGCTTGTTCCAATTTGCTTTTCAGGGCTGCTGCTCAGGATTGCTGGCCGGGGCTGTAAAAGGATCTCGTCCTATTAATTTGGCCCAGCTTCCCCTCTTGTTCTCGTCATATTCAGTTTCTCTGGGAGTTCCAGTGAGTAAGTTAATTGAATTGGAAGTGCCACCAGGCGCTGGCCGGCGGATCTACGGTTTCATGTCGGAAAAGCGGCTCCCGCCGGCCGCAGAAACAGATACAGGCACCTGCTGAGGAGGTGAAGAAATGTCTGGAGATGATTTATTCCCCTGGCAATAGCCCCCAGTCCTGCTCTCAGGCTGGTCAGACAATACAACTCCCTTCACCTGGCATCGTTCATTCTCCAGCCAGATCCCTGGGCAAGCGTGGAGGAGGCTGAGGAGCAGGGTGGATGTTTGGAGCAGGGATTGGGAACGCAGTGATTTTGTAGGAATGGCCTGATGTTCTGTTCGTTCTGCTTGTTCTCTCTGTGGCTCCAAGCCAAATGTGTCTATTTTAGCAATGCAAAGTGTTATTTTTCCTAACTGCCCAGTCTGCAATCCCAGCTCACTCTCTGGTATTGATGAATACAACCAGCCTGACAATGATTCTACTGGTACTCAGTGAAGCTCAGGGATAAGTGTGGACACACTTTTTCTGCCAGGAAGTAGAAAAATGGAAGCAAAAATCAGTTCATGATTGCTACTGCTTTCTTAGTGAGGTTTAGGGGGGAAGGTACATAATATTGCACTCCTGAGCCTTGAAAATTCATCTGAAAACTGGAAGAAACCTTGAAGTTCTGCCAGTGGCAAAGAGATTCTGCAGAAATTTGTGAATATAATCCTGAGTCTATTTCTAAGCTTTGCTCAGATTATTGTAGCCACCAGAGGTTTTCCCAGAGTGAGGGACCTCTGCTCACCTGGGCCCTCCCAGGGAGCTGCCATGGCCTGGGTTGAGCCTGGATCTGCTCCAGGCTCGGTGGGGACAGGAGCTGCTGTGGCATGAGGCTGAGAATGACCCTAAATGCTTGCAAAGGCCAAGCTGGGACAGCAAAGTCATTCCCAACCTTCTCCCGTCCCCAAAATTAAGCCAGACCCTGAGGAAATATCTGCCTGGATGAGAAACACACGACAGAATTTAAAAAAAAAAATAATGGGTGAGGACGAGGGTGGCTGAGTTGAAGGAGCAGAGTGAAGGTGTTTGCAGTGCTCGTACCAGGGGAGGCTGCAGCAAACCTGTCACACCAGTGAATCACAGAATGGTTTGGTTTGGGAGGAGCTTTAAAGCTCATCTTGTTCCAAACCCCTGCTGTGGGCAGGGACACCTTCCACTATCCCAGGTTGCTCCAAGCCCTGTCCAGCCTGGCCTTGGACACTTCCAGGGATCAGCCACAACTTCTGTGGGCACCCTGTGCCTCACCACCCTCAAAGGGAAGAAAGAAGTTTTTCCTAATATCCATCTAACCCTGCTCTCTTTCAGTTTGAATCCATCCCCTGTTATCGCGTCACTCCAGACCCTTTGTGAAATGTCCTGCTCCTCAAAATAAAGTGACCCAGCGCCCCTCAGACAGCCCAGAGAAATAAATGTCAGCCCCGGCTCCATCCCTTGCTGGCGGGCAGGTTTGGGGCTGCAGCGCTGGTTCGGTGCCGCCACAGGGGGGCAGGAACGGCCTTTGGAGAACATCAGCCTTTCCCAGGAATTCTGCGGCAACGCCGGAGCGAGGGAAGTTCTGCCTTTATTAATATATCCCTGCCCTTTATTGAAATTGGGAGCTTGACCTGCTGCGCGCTGCATTTAAAGCAGAGCTCTGTGAGGTGTTTTGGGGTATTTCTCCTCTAGAAATACTGCTGAGGGGTGAAAAATAGAAATTATCCACATTTCAGGGATGTTGGGGATGCCTTCTGGTTTTGAACAAAACTCTCTTTATTAAGCAATTAACCATCAGATTACTAGAAATAATTAGTAAACAGTTTTTAATGTAATCAGCATAGAATCTCATCCTATATTACATATTTGATGAAATTTTTTATTGCTCAATTTGGGAAAAACAGCCAACGAGACTGACAAATGCCATTCAGCTGTTTTGCCATATTTCCCATCTTATTTATGTACTTATATAGGTATTTATTGTACAGACATGAACACAGACTCACACAAATATCACAAAACAGCAACACCCCCTCCCCACTTTTCTTTTTGCTCAAAACAGGAGTGAACATTTTCTGGATCTCATACAGACACGACACATTTTTTCTATATAAATTAATGTAAATTAAATTTTCTAAAATTATTTTCCAAATAATTTAATTTAGCTAAACCAAGTCATCAATTATCTGTCACTGATGAGGCACTACAGAGACCAGCGTGGGGTTTGTGGTTCTTTGCTTTGACTGCTTGCAGTCCCCCTGTATTTATTATGCAGACAACAGTTTGGGTTTATTTTCAAATATAAATTTCTCTCCCTCTCTGGCTCATTGCAGAGTTCATATAGTCAATAAAGCAAATACAGAAAATATTTTAAAACCCTTCCATCTTATTTTTTCCTGAATTGTAAGTGGGTAAACTTCCCTTGGAAAGCACTTGTAACATTATATTTGCCAGAAAGACCCTAAAGCCTTCTGGACTATCATGTTACTCCAGAGTCTGGCGTTTCTTAAAAGGGATTTCTTTCTTAAAGCCACTACACTGTAATGGCTCTTGAGAAGCTGTTACTGTCTCGAGTGCAAATCCTTCTTAGTTTGTGTATTATTGACCTGATCAAGTGTGATGGGGGCCTTCGATGAGCCTTCGGGGGGATTTCGAGGCTGTGGAATCCCACGAGGAAATTTTCATTGGAAATTAAAATTTCCCTGCCCAAGGCTGGCACGGGGCTGGAACTGAATGATCTTTAAGGTCTCTTCCAATCCAAACCATTCCAGGATCCTGTGATTCTATAAAATGGGAATAAATGAGGAAGGGGTGCAGCTGGGGTGGGGGGACCCCAGGGCAGGCTCCAACCCCTTCGTGTGGAAGAGCTCATCCTGCAGAGCAGCTTTTTAAAAATTCCAATTGTTTCACATGAGGGGGTAAAAAAAATAACAGCACAGATGAAGGATGGTTTACAGTTTGCCCGTGGAGTGGAGAAATACCCAACTACAATTCTGCAAGAATTTACGAGCACGATTATGCTTCAGGAGGTTGATTTTAACGGATTCTATGGACAAGGAATTTGTTTAAGCAACTGCCTGATATCTCAGGATGGGTAAAGCCCTAAAAGTGAAATAAGGTAATTTTCCTCCCCTCTCTCAGCCCTGTTTACACACAAACAGCCCCCCTAAAATCAGCGAGTTCTGAGTGGAAATCTCGGCAGCCACTTTCACCACGGGGAGAATCCCGCAAATGATTTTGTCCCGCCTTTCCCCTCGGATAGGGAAATGCAGCTTTGTGCCCAATCCCGTAATCAGCTTCTCACGGGCTGACCCAGCTAAGCCCCAGATCAGGACCGTGCTCCTGTGGTCACTGCAGCGTTTTTTGGAGTTGGTGCTGCTACAAAATGATGTCATAATTCAGCAAAAAGGGAAAACATATCGGCGAATGAACAAGCAGAGTGAAAAATGCTTTATTTCAGATGTCAGGCAGCCATGCAGCAGTTGGCTGAATTTTTTTTATATTTTAGGGGATGATTCTGTCATCTGTAGTGAGTATTTTCCTTCATGAATAGGTTTTGGCACAGAAATTTTACACCACGCCTGCTGGAGGTATAAATATGTATCCAGCCGTATAAACCTGTCCCAAAATGATCCCAAAGATCCCCAGAAATGGCAGCAGGCAAGACCTGGTGCTCCTAAGACAAAAGTAAAATAAAAAAAGGGATGCTAATAAACAGCCCTCTAGTTAAAAAAGAGGATTTTTTTTTTTAAGAATTACATCTTAAATTCCAACAAATCAGTTTTAGGAGTTACTGAAAGTGAAATTGATCCATCCTTAGCAAAACTTTCTTGTTCCGATGTAATTTGGGTGATTAGCTCTATTACCAGTTTTTAAAATATATGCATTTATAACATATGTAATATTCATTTATATATTATATCTATTATCTATTATATCTGTTATGTATGAATAAATACAAACACTTGCTGGAGAAGTGCAAAAAGAGATTTTTTTGC